>JABSTT010004655.1:0-21346 GCA_013339685.2 Hyalomma asiaticum
CGCCAATGGGATCCTGTATGAGAAGTCCCCCTAGAGTTTGTGAGGGGTAGCTCTCTCTGGTCCATTAAACTTGCCCCATCTATGTTTACTTGCACAAAGGTTTCAAGCTAAGCAAACCCGTGCCTCAGAACGGGGATTGGTGACAATATTCATGGCGTCCGCGACTAGACTTCTTTGGGCTTAAGTGTCTTCAAAGTAGGGGAGAAAGCCTTGGGTTCATGTACGTGTTGACACAGCGGCATCTGTGTTGCACCACCTTCTCGCTACCTGTGTGCAGACAGTATTTTGAGATTTGGGGTATATACAAATATCTTGTTATGCACGTGGCTAGATTTTGTGGCTAGGTTTCTAAATGCACGTGGATAGATTTCTATCGCTTACATTGATCACGTCCTAATATCGAGCTCGTCAAAAGAAGTTCCTCAATAACATCTCCGTTTACGTTTTAATCGACTTCAAGAGCATGGTCTGTTGATTAATTTGGAGAACTGCCAATTCGGCGTGACAACCCTGAAGTTTATTGGACACGTTGTAAACAGTCATCGCTTCAATCCCCTTCCTGGCAAGGGTCAAGCCATTGCAAATTACCCTCGTGGCAAGGGTCCTGGCAAGGGTCAAGCCATTGCAAATTACCCTCGTCCAAGCTCAATCCGGCAACTCCGACGTATTCTCGCTTCAGAGATTTCTACGGGCGCTTCATCCCTTCCTGTGTCACAACGATTAAGCCACTCGAAGACCTGCTGGTTCTCGCGAAATCAGCCGCATCAAGACCAGTTCGGACTGACGCCACAAAACAAGCTTTCTCTGACATAAAGGACAAACTGGCTGAAGTAACTCAACGGATCCGTAACACGATGCCCTCTCCACTCTTACTGTGGATGCTTCTCTTGTGGCGGTTGGAGGAGTGCTTCAGCAGTTCTTTAACGGCTTTTGGAAACCCCTGGGATTTCTATCAAACCTGTTCGTAGTCGAGACGTGCTACAGGGTTTTTGGCCGCGAAATTCTTGCATTTTCCCTCGCTGTGAAGCACTTTGGCTAGTTTCTCGACGGACACCGTTTCATCTTGCTCATCGAGGATAAGCCACTAACTTGTGCGTTAAAGCCTGGGTGAACGATCTATTCGCCGAGAGAGACCAGACATGTAGTGCCTCGTCTTTCATGTAGTGTGTGGTCGTCACTTCTACACATGGTGCCTAACAAAAGCGGACATTCGCGTCGATATGAAGATTATTGTGCTTTGAATGCAGACACAATTCCTGATAGAAGCCCTCTGCCGAACATTCAGGATTTCACAGCCAGTGCTTACGGAGCGAAAATATTTTCCAAGAGATATTTGCGAAAGGCATATCATCAGATTCCCAAGGCTCCGGAAGGAAATCCGAAAACCGCCATCACAACTCCTCTTGTATTGTTTGAGTTTCTGCGAATTCCATTTGGCCTCGTGAACGCTGTGCAGACATTCCAACCATTTATTGGTATAGTCGTTCGTGGGTTATCATTTGTATTCGCTTATTGATGACATTGTGGTAGCCAGCTCCTCCAAACAAAGTCATCACGAACATCTCCGTTTTCAGTCGAGTTCAAGAGCACGGTCTGGTGATTAACTCGGAAAAGTGCCAAATCGGCATTAGTTGGCTTTTGTGTTGCAATGTAGTAGCATCGCTTTTCTTGTGCCGTTCCACTTCTGGGTTCCGGACTCACAATGCCTTTTTTCCAATGGCAAGTTAAACGGGCCCCAACGACACTTTTAGGACAGTGTCCCTGAAACGGCAGCAGTCTTAATGTGGCCCTCTGTGAACATGCATGGAAGATATGGAAGATATTATCGCATGTCGCATAACAGAAAATTTGCTGTTGGTTTCAAATGCAGAAGAACATCGCCTGTCCGTTGAACAAATGACGTCACAGGGAGGGCCCACAGCGTAACTCGAGGCATAACTAGCGTTGGTTATTTAATGATCACTGAAACATGTTCAATAATGAACCAGTTATTCGTTTTGAGTTCAGCAAGGAAAGAGAATGCCCTTATGTTTACTCAAGCATAGCAAGTGAACTCCAGATATGTAATCGCTGCTCCCTCTAAGACCAACTGTTAAAGAAATGCAAAGAATTTGCTGCTCGATTTCAAATCCAGTTGGGAATCAGCTGATGCGAGCAGTGCGATAATATTCCTTTGACGTATTCAGTTGCACCTCTGCGACTGATAAGTATCATTTTCTAGCTGTGTTCAAAAATTGTTGCTGGGTTCCTTTACATGAGACACTAATTACGGAAGTTTCCCCTTTTCAAAGAAATGTGTTGGAATGTGTACTTTTCAATATTTATGAAGCTATCCTCCTTGTTTATGCAGCTGTCATCTTGTAAACAATGCTTTCACTACTACAGTTTCTTGATTTCTTGCAGCCGTGCTGACGCAGGCCACAATAACACCTTCGAGAGCCGCCACCGAGAGTCGCTACACCTTTAAACGCTGAAATAGACGTGGAATATGATCGGGAGGGTTTTCATCATCAGTACACCGATGTTCAGCAAACGCCACAGAGAATGCGTATAAACTGCATGTCTCGGACCGTAGAAACCGAAGCGCGAAATCTCGGCAATTTAGTTGTTAACATCGGGAATGACGGCAGGGCCACAGAGGCGTGCTCGTGGCCTTGGTCCAACGCTGAGTGCTCCCGCACGCCACAGTGGCACAGCTTGCTGGTTGCCTTTCGCGGGTACATGTAATCGCATATCTTATCGCCTAACCGGTTAGTGAGCTTTGCTGCACGTAATAAAACAAGGACGAGTGACTGTGATGGAAGAAGAAAAGACATCGAGAAATACGCAGGGCTGAACGTTCCCGCGGACATGGACGACTTATGAATGCAGGCAGGACTATTGAAAACGCTGAAGACGAGGACCACGGCTGTCCACAGCAAATTCTTTCAAAAAGCACTAATATGCAGCAGCGTGTTATCCATACGTTACTGTCTCCTTAGTATAAGAAATATTGCTGGCGCAAAAATCGGGTGTACCTCAATGAAACACATTGTAAACGCAGCTCTATAAGCAGCTTCTCTAACCAAGGTAAGGGACGATGGAAACAAGTGGTCGTCAAGAATTGTATGAAATGCCTGATTTCTGGGCTTAGATGACATTACACCGGCCACCGCGGTGGTCTAGCGGTTATGGTGCTCGACCGAAGATTCAATTGACGCGGAATGAAATCTAGGAGCGGCGGTACTATTTTCCATGGAGGGAAAAGTGCTATGCGCCCGTAGATCGCCTGGGTACTGAACCCCAGGCGGTCAACATTTTCGATGTCCACCACTGCAGCGTTCCTCTCCTTTCTACTTTGATTTCCTTTCTCCTCAGCTGTGCTGCTCACAATAGCCGCCGAAAGTAGGATCATTTCCTTAAAAGAATGCCGCAATTATTGTTTGCACACCTGATGCAGACAGCTTAACCCATCGACACAGCTGGCTTTGCGCAACGCGTTTCAGGATTTAAAAGATATTACCATGTGCTAACATACCATTAGGCGTGAGCTTTCTTCAGAGTAAGCTGCTATTGGCTGTTTACGATTATCTATTTTGGTGGCGATGGTGCCCGTCACTGCCACCGCTGTGTGCATATGCTAGCGGTCACCATTAGAAAAGTTATTATCCTTACCGAATAGAAGTCCAGCTCGAAAGACGCAGTACCACTCACTCCTCACTGCCACTTAACTACGGGTTCGGCACTCTGTTCACATTCGCGGTTCTGATACGCTAGGAATGGTGTTCCTAGACACTATGCCAATGTTTCCGGCCATCGCATGTCATTTCTTCGACGAAGACAAGAAAAAATGAAAGGGAAGGGCATGATGACGTTACAGAACGAGAACATGACTGTAACAACTGCGAGAAGACAAGACACCAGTGAGTACCAAGTAAAAAGGGGACGAGGAAGACGACGAAATAAGGAAAAGAGCTACAACGACGAAAAAATCCTATGCCTGCGCAGAGGACGAAGTACAGTGCCGCAGTAAGCTATAAATCTCTGTATTCTTTAGCTTTATTTCCATTCGGTGTATTCCGTTCCTGCTTCTCCTTCCCCGCACGCTCTCCTTCTTCCATTGTTTTGTTTCCTGATTTTCCTTCTTGGTCACCACTGTCTGCCTATTCCTCCCCCCCCCCCCCCAATTGTCAGTGATTTCTTCTTTCTTCTCTCTCACAGTCGTAATGTACTTCGTCGTCATTGCCCTCTTTTTTCCTCCTGACCTTCATCACCGTCATATTAACCCTCGCCATTAGTCTGACTTCTTCCTTTTCCACTTCTTTGGAATCCTCTTCCTCTACTGCGACCTTTGTTCCGGCTTTCTTTCTTTTTCTTTATTTTCGTCCTCCCCCTGCTGTTTTCTCGTCTTTGCACATGAAATCACATCCGGCGTCTTGCAAGACGTGTTCTGAAAGCCCGACAGCAACACATGCTGTTTTTAAAGCCCACAATAACAGTACCGTGGCAGAGAGCACAACGTCCTCAACCCTGTGTGCGGGCGACCACAAAGGTTCGTGTGTTTGGCTGGTTTTTGTTTGATGCTAATATTTCTCCTTCATTGTGTTTCAGCTTGCCTCAGCAACACTCGGCGCTGGTTCTACTCGACATGAAGGCTCCTCTTTTTCTGGGAGACTCTGTCTGTGCATACTGTTGTTGACCAATATAGCTTCAGGGACAGGCCTTCTGTCACAAGGACCGTCCCAGCTTTTCACCAGCACCCGAAGCTGCCGATTCCCATTCTACAGGAAGGTCCGACAACTCACATGCCTTCACACCAGCTAAAAATCGGCCTTCAAAATCATCGACACTATCACAGACAGCATCATTGTTACTACGATGGTAGCCTTTGTGCCCGTCACCGTGATGGTAAGTGTACATGCAACCTCTAAGCAGAAGTTGCTTCATTCTTTGCTTCGAACCCGCCCCTAGGCTTATCCAAGACGTGGAGCGAACCCAAGATAAAATGTCGCTTGCTGAAGCATAACCCGGCTGCACATCGGAGAGACATGAATGCAATCGGGGCCGGAATGCCTCTATCAGGGTGTAATTAATGATGATCGCCTCTCTTCGCGCCTTGCTTTTGCCTCTGTGCGGTGCTCTATATTCAGGTACGTTGCCGTCTTGACTGCTAGGAGCAACGGTTGCGACCAGACAACAACAGTGCAGCTATCACTCATATATGTGCTCCCTGGCATGATATATGGCCTCCCAGTCATAAAGATACTACCGAGTCTGATGTCTCAGTTGAACAGGGATCATCGTGTTGCCCTCCCGGTCATGCGTGGCCTCCACTGTGAGACACAATCTATTCCGTTACTCACACAATCACACCAGTCGTCCTTTAGGCTGTAAGCAGATGAGATAGTCTTCAATCATATGGAGCGTTTTCACCAAGCACCATGTGGCCAAGGACTTATCACGTGGCTGTTTGGGTACACTTACTCTCGTATGAGAAAAATGACCGCATTATTTACTGATATTGCTGGCAATTTGGCAGACACTACTTCTTCGCCAATTCCAGAAGAGCGCAACAAATCTCCCTTTCCATTTGCCTGACAATTCGAGAAATATACAAGAAGTGTAGCCAGTCAATTCCTGCGTTATTGCATTTGGCCGTGTGTGATAGGGATCATCGTGTTGCCCTCCCGGTCTTCCGTGGCCGTAATAAACGATGCTAAGAAGAAAAAATGGTCATGGGCAGGCCACGAGATGAGAAGGATAGATAACCGATGGACAGTTGGAACGACGGAATGGATACCAAGAGAGGGCAAGCGTAGCCGCGAACGACAGAGAGTAAGATGGGGAACAAAATCAAGAAATTCACAGATGTCAAAAGGAATCAGCTCGCGCAGGGCAGGCAAGAATGGAGAGGATTGGGAGAGGCCTTCATCCTAAGGTGGACGTAAGATTGCCCGATGATGATGATGATCTGTTTGAGAAGTTTGGAGACCATGTCCAGATATTTAGCGGGGAGGCTGTACACAGCGACATCCCAGGCGCTGCGGTGGCTTTTTTTTTTCGACTGACATTAGGCGTGTGTTCAGAGTACCACTTCAAACCTCACCGACAACTGCAACTTTGGAAGCGGTTGATTTGCTTTAAAGCACCTAAGCAAGAACTACGCCCAATGAGACTCGTCATTCTCATAGACCGCCGTGTTTTCCTCAGTTGACTGTTGAGAAGCCGTGCCGTTACCACTTTTCGGCGGCATCCTTCAATCTGCCTGCAAAATTACTCTGCGCGTAGTGCTTCCCTCAGTGCAAAATCGCTACCCTCGCACGTGGGCGTGGCTGAAAACGAAGAGGCCGATCACCTAGCTTCTAGCGGCACCCACAAGGGATATGACTGCCCGTAAATTTCTTCTAAAAAGTAGGCAGGTATTGTGGCCATCTGAGTTGTTAGCAGGCTCTACTTTCGTCATGTCCTTGTGCATGTATGTTCACATACAGTAAATGAACAATAACTAGGCACTGGGTTCTCGGGGTGTAATAGTGGCGGTGCGTGGCTGAGTATCGAGTGCAAGGCTTAGGGTCCGCAAGGATCGGCAGGAAACAGGAGTAAAATTTGGAAAGGATGGCAAGTCAAAAAGGGAATCACGAATAAGCGGGAAATTTCGGGCTGCTTACACCACTAGTGCCAGGCGGGGTCGCAGTGGAGCTGGGTGCTTTCCGCTCCTGCTTTCATCCTCCTCCCTTTCACTAAGGTTTCCCACCTCCTTGCTATACCGTACTTTGCATTGGTATGCTGGGCTTTCACTATCCCCTGCTCATTTCCCTCTTCCTCATATTCATACCACTTCTCATCATTACGTCTCTTTCGCACCCCTTAACATACTATACTAAACAAAACTACACAAGGCCTTACTCTCTGCCCTCCTTATTTGTTCATCCTCAGTCTCACTTGCGTTTCGCCGTCCTTCCTGTACCATAGCATACATTGATATGTATATATGGAAGGTAGTATTCGGCGGATGGAATCTAGTATTCGGGAAGTAGTAGTCGGTGCATAGTATTCCGCGACGACGGCCGTTTCTCCTCCAGCTTTAACAGCTACACTGATAAAAGACCAACAAGACGACCACGATGAAATAAACAAAGAGTATCGAAACCATCAAGGTGCGAACGCAGATAACAGCGAAGTAGAAAAGGGGACGGTTACTAATGAGAGTGTGAGGAACAATGGGCGGAGGTAGACAGCGAATAAGTATCGGATGAGGCATATAATCACCACAATAGGAAGAAGGACATGGAGGGTGGGCGGAGAAGCGTTAACGAAGGAAGTGCGAAAGTTAAGGAACAGAGCAAGCAGCAAAGGTTACCTTAAGGTGGCACTCTGCTGCGTTCTCTGCACTGGCCCGGAAATATTTTACCACAGCAGTACTGCTAAGTAGGCCGGAATGATGAACCTTTGAGAAATCTGCCATCTGGCATGCCTCTTTCGACCCATCGCCGCTTTATAGTTCTTAACTTCCTCTCTAGCATTGAAATTCTCCAAATTTCTTTTTCGAAAGCCAGTACTGGCAAATTGCAGTAATTATATAACTTAAGCTTGAGTGATAACAACTTTTCATTCCCAAGCTGGGAATGTCTCCCGCATCCGCGTCACCCCGTGCTTATTTTTTGTTAACTTCTTTCACATCTGTGGGTTCTCCTGTTAGTAGCTATATTGAGTATATGTATTCTTTTACAGTTGCAACGTCTGGTTTCCAATCGTCGTGAGGACTCATTTTAGGGGCGAAGCTCCTTAGGGTGTGGGTAGCTCCCTCCTCTGTAGTAGTATGTATGTAGTAGTATGTATGTAGCCACCTCGAGCTCGTCCTCGACGCGCGAGCTATCTCACTCTTCCGTCTGCTGTCTTGTGAGAGAGCGAAAGGCGCGTATTGACTATGAAAACGCTCTTTCTTCGATGAACGCTCTACCAGCTCGCAAAGAAGGAGAACGCGCCCTCACACGCTAGAGACAACGTTGGCGCAGGCCACGCCTTCTAGCGAGTTACTTGATTGAAAAATACCGACTGCTCGCGCTGGAGAACCGTTCACCGGCCACCCATGTATATATATAGGCACTGGATCTTGACTTGCAATGAAGTGCCGGTGGGAGACTTCACTTGTGCGTAGTTGAACCATAAGGATTCGTAGCGTGCGCGTGAAATAAATTAATCCGGAGAGAGAGAGAGAGAAAACATTTATTGGAATGAAAAGAGGGATCTTCCTCGTAGGGTGGAGCCCTTAGTTCAGGGCCCCATTGGCTCGCGCCACTCCACGTGCTCGCTGGATCAGCCGACGCTGCTCCCGCGGCGCTGAGCTGGTCAGCGCAGTCTCCCAGGAGGAATGTGATGGTGATGGGATAGGGGAACAGCCCGGTGGACATGGGCATTCCCACGTGCAGTGATAAACTGTGGGCTGCGCTCCACAGTAGGGACAGTATGAGGGATATTGTGTGGGATGAAAGAGGTGTAGGGTGAAGAGACATGGGAAGGAATTAGTCTGTAGTTGCCGCCACGCGACAGCTTCCTCCCGGGTGAGGGAATGGTGTGGTGGGGGGAAATAACGTCGGCTTTGTCTGTAATGTTCTAGAGTGTCAGCGTAGTTCAATGGTTCTGTTGGTGCGTCGTCTGGATTGGACAGCTCTTCCGACGGCGCACGGTTTGTAAGCTCTCGGGCTACCGCATTAGCGCGTTCATTGCCATGGAGAGAGGCGTGTCCAGGTGTCCAAACGATACGCACCCTGTGTAGTAATGAGGGGTGTAAAAATGTCAGAATGCGGTGTGTGTACTGTGTCACCATTCCTTGTGCTATGTTCCTGCAGGCAGTTTGCGAGTCAGTGACCACTGTCGTAGGTTCGTCCCGTGCTGGTAGGAGAGAAGCATGTACAATAGCCAAGGCGACAGCCGCCTCTTCCGCCATGGCACTGTCCTTAGTGTTAAGCGTGGCCGAAGCGCTTAGAGTGTCGGTGTTGTCTACTACGACAAGACACATGGCCTGTCTTTGTGGGTACCGTGCCACGTCAGTATAGAGGACCGGCGTATCAGAGGTACCATCGCCTAGAACGCGCATTAAAGCCTGAACCCTTGCACGTCTCCGGCCTTTATGACGGTCAGGATGCATATTTCGTGGAATCGGGGCCACCTGAATTTTGCTTCGAATCTCAAGTCCAAGGTTCTTGCGTTCTTGTAGCGCTTTGTTCGGCAGGGTGTATCCCAACCGGGAGAGAATATCAGTACCTTGCCGTCTTCGTTGGAGGCGTTGAATTTGACTGTTCAGGCGGCCTTCCACCAGTTCTCGGATGGTGTTGTGGACCCCAAGTCGCAGTAGGAGCTGCGTTGACGCGTATTGGGGTAGTCCCAGAGCCGCCTTTAGTGCCGTGCGAAGGAGGGCGTCCATCCTGTTCGTCTCGGTTTGAGTAAGGTTATGGTAGGGGAGGTGGTAGGTGAGTCTGCTAATCACCAGAGCTTGCACAATTCGGAGGGTGTCTTTTTCCAGAAGCCCATGTCGGCGGTTTGTAATGCGCCTTATCATGTGCGTTACTTGGGCAATTTGTTGGCGTAGTAGTTGGACAGTATATGTAGCCTTGCCGTTGTGTTGGATGTGGAGCCCTAGTATGCGAAGTCTCTCTACCCTTGGAATTTGGTCGCTATTCAGATGCAAGGTTACGTCTGGCGGTTTGTCTGTCTTTTTCCGTTTTTTGAACACGAGGAGAAGTTCCGATTTTTCAGCTGCGCAGGTGAGTCCTCCGGCAATTGCGTACCCTTGGACTACATTGACGGCTTCCTGTAGTGCATCTTGAACGGCGCCGTCCGACCCTTTTGTCACCCAGATTGTGATGTCATCGGCGTACAGAGCGTGCTGCACATTGGGAAGTTGTTCCAGGAGCGGTGGTAGCTTGGCCATGGCCACGTTAAACAGGGTAGGCGAGAGAACTGAACCCTGCGGAGTACCTCTGCCAGAAAGCTTTATTGTGTCTGACCGAATTTCTCCAAGGCCAATGGTTGCTGTGCGGTCAGATAAGAAGGCTCGAACATAATTATAGGTGCGTTGACCACATCGGGAGGAGGCAAGGTTCTTTAATATAAGGTCATGCGAGACGTTGTCGAATGCCCCCTTGAGGTCCAAGGCCAAAATTGCCCTCGTCTGCGCAGCACTTGGGCCATCCACAACATCTTCCTTAAGTTGTAGAAGTATGTCTTGTGTAGACATATTTCTGCGATAGCCAAACATGGTGTTAGGGAAAAACTCTCTCGCCTCAAGGTAGTCCTGCAGACGCATAAGAACCGGAACTCGGCATGATCTACGATGAACATCCGGAGCTTCGCCCACTCATCATCATTCACTCCGTGGATATGCTGTGTCTCCCCACGATGGGTAAGTTACTCAAGTATTCGCTGTTAATCCTTAGTCCTGTTTCTTCCATTTCTAATCTTTTGAAGATTTCGTCGAAACAGGCAGTAAATAGCATTGGAGAAATTGTATTTTCTTTTCTGACACCTTTCAGTATTCGGATTTTTCTGTTTTTCCTGTGAAGGGCTATGGTGGCTGTATTACCTCTATTAATTTTGGCTATTGTATTGACGCAAGTATCACATATCCCTTGATGGAGCAATGCCTCCAGAACTGCTAGTATCTCTAACGGGTTATAAGTGTTTCGTAGTCTATGGAAGCTCTCTTCGTTTTATTCGGTGCACTGGGATTGTATTTAGCGTATTTTTCGATTACTTGATTGATCACATGAATGTGTGTATTGAGGAGCATCCTTTTCTGACCGCTGCTTGCTCTCTTGGTTGATAAATTGAAGTGTGGCTTTTATTCCATTTTAAATGAACTTTGTGAGAAGCTTTTATAATGCTGACAGTAGAATGATCGGCCTGTAGTTCAAGTCGTTACATCTCCCTTCTTGTGTAATAATACAATATTTGCGTTTTTCCAACTTACTGGTTCATTTTATGTTTTGAGGTATTGTGTGAACACTGCCGCGAGCTTTGTAGCTAGGAAGTATCCTCCATATTTGATCAAGTCGGTGGTTATGCCGTCTCCTCCAGCTGCTTTCCCGTGTGACATACCTTTATTTATTTTCGTAATCTCATATGCAGTGACGCACGGAACTTCGGTATCCTGATCGGCACTTATTACACTCAGGGAGGGGCAGACTCGTATTTGAGCTGTATAGTTCACAGTACAAGTCCCCGGCAACCTTGGCCGTATTGTTGAAGTTACTCATAATATTAATAATCCTGGCTTCAGTAGGTGCCTTTTCATAGCGACAAAATGGTGAGGCCTGCCTCCTGTGAAATACCAGTGCACGTTAAAGATCCCCAGGTTGTCCAAATTTCCGTAGCTCTTCATAACGGCGTCTCTGGTTATTATGTCGTGCTTTTTTGGCATAAAAACCCAGAAATCGTCAGAATGAAAGGGAGAGATCGCGTGGTTAAGGGTGGCGTGAAGAGCACATTATTTCCTCCCCGCTCGCAACTTAGACGGCAGAGCAGTAGCACTTGAGTGCATTCGCCATTTTTTCCGTAAGACCATGTGGTTCGTAGAAATTATAACTTAAGGTGTCTCGCTACTACGCACGCCCGAATTTTCCTATAGCTCGTTGCTCGCTATCAGAAAAAATGAGCATTTACCAGTTTGTAGCATATGGCTACAAAGACGTCCATACAGGTTTTCTTCCATCTATACGGACACATTACGCATACAGATACGGATACGCATCCACGCGGGTAGGATGACATCATGTTACTTACCCGCAGTGAACAAAAATGTGCAGCTCAAGGTGGCAAAGCTGAGTACTGTGCGTAAACGTAGCATTCTTTCCGATTGTTTTTCAGCTGCTACTGTATATGCGCCTTTCCAATGGCTCCTTATGTATTTGTAGTTCCTGCAATAAAGCGAATAGTTGAGAGGATGTATTTCGTTATATTATTTCGTAGTATTGGTTTTCAAGGTGTGCTCTCAGGTGACCATTGAAAGGCCGCTTATTTACAGGAAAAGGCTGTATCATAACCACAAAACAATGTCTTGAAATTTCCCGTGGTCAAATCAAATGCAATTGATGTATTTTTCCTGTAAGTGAATATTATGAGCCTTCTGTACCACATTTTCTACATTAATATAGGATGAAAGGAGCGGAATCAGGGGGGGGGGGGGGAGTGGTGTTTTACGTCACGGAGGTGATTCCAAGGCTGTCACCGTTTTATTAACGTTTGTTTGGTACCACTGCTTTTGAGCTGAAAAAGGCCATACGGCTCATCGCGGTCGAGGAAATATAGAGGTATCAAACTGAAGAGTTCCATTAACGTGCAGTTTCTGATATCATAACGACCATGGAAGGAGCGTTATTGAACACTGTGCTGAGCACTCGGCGTGGTAGAAGTTGTGCTCCTGAAGTTGTCGAGCGACCAGAAGCTCCGAATGGAAGCTGATGGGACGTTGCTCATTAAAGAAGTGAATTAAAAACCTATTTATGTAGTCGTCCACCAAGGCTTTGCGGCTGCTACGGAAAGTCCGTCCACAAGTACGCACGCTCCTGCATAGAAATCTGAAACAGCAAGAAGGTAGCAGTGTAGGCTCTAAAGGTCCGAGTGGTCGAAATGGCACACTTCGCGCCTTGAAAGGCCGGTGTCTTACACGATACGTCCAAGTACATACGAGAACTGCTAGCACGAGACTTGCGCCCGAACACCACGTACAAGTTTCTTCCACCGAGCTCTTGATTTGGGTGGTGGAACAATCTATACAGGTGCATTAATGCTCATCATCATTGAAGTAAAGTACGTCGCACTTCTTACTGAGCGACCATTTTGTTGCATGGAAGGCTCTCTTCTTCGAACATGCGAGGATTCGAGATAATTTAGTTCCACTCATTTCGACGCTTCAAAATGACACACCCCACTCCTTTTATGTCAGCCTCATAGGACGCGGCGTCCGAAAACAAAATTCCAGCAGAACCACCGTCTGATAGCCCTGCTTGGGGTATTATGCGAAACACTCGCGCAATGTTTTCAAACTCTTGTCAATCCCCTTACTCTCATCCATCTCTGTCGACACCACAGCTCAGTGCAGTGCTCTTGACGCACAAACCATCTTTATGCACCACGGCTCTTGCCGCGCAAACTATAGAGCGACCAGCAAATACGTCACAACCGCCGTCCCTGCCCCCAGACCATTCATTAGCAGCCGTCTATTAGCCACTTTCGGTGACCATTGTACTATTCTTCGAAAGGAAACCGAAACAGAAAGGAAGGAAGGTTAACCAGACAGCATCCGGTTGGGTTCCTTGTGCTGCGGGCGGTGGACTAGTGAAATTTCAATGTAAACATACTGCAATGCACTCGACCAGTACCCAATTCCCTCCTAGGCCTTCGCTCGTCCACCGCCATCTCGTGTGGAGTGATGTTGCGGTGCAAGTGCAAAATGCACAGTAGTGGGATATGGGCTGAGTGCAGGGAGGCGCTGAGGAAACTCCCTGTGGCTGCGACTAATGTGGTGGTTTTAACCGATTCCCATTCGGTTTGTACTTCTCTTACATCTCCATCCAATTCACAAGCCCTACAGATGTTTTTAGCATTAGTTCCGCCACATCTTAGCCTCGTAAAATTGCTGTGGGCACCGGGTCATAGCAGATTGTATTTAAATGAGATGGCCGACTCATTAGCTGCAGCATCTCTTCAAGGACCGATAATATCAGTTCTTCCAGCAAAGCAGTATATAACAGCAATCAGATATAGAAAATTTTCTATACATAGAGATTCACTGGAAAATATCACAGCTTCGTCAGAATACAGACATTTAAATCATCCATGGAAATCTAAATGGTGTCCATCAAGGCAATCTGAGGTAATTCTTAGCAGGTTTCGATGTCGTGTCCCCCCGCTAAATCTTTACGCACACAGGGCTCGTTTGGTTTTGTCGCCCCTCTGCCATTTCTGTCGTGAAATTGAAAGTATAGATGATTATTTGTTAGTTTGGCGCCGGTACAAATCCCTCCGAAAAAGACTTCTAGAAATTCCGATCAATACGTTGGGACTAAATTTAACAACTGAAGTGGCTCTTTCTTTTGGTGCCTCAGCTCTGGGATATTGCCACAGGGATGTATTCAATGGTGTGTGCAATAACATACAAATGACAAATCGTATACGATTTTGACATTTCCTGTTAAAAAAAAGTCAATTGTAAAGACAGTCTACTCTTCTCGTGCGTACTGCAAAACATACTTAAGATATTCTTCTGTACATATTTTGGTGACTCATCTGTCAGGTTTGAATGGTTAACATGCATAATTCCGCTAATTAAATTCCCTCTAAATCATCCTTTTCTTTTCTCTCTCTATCGGCTCCTTCCAATAATTTAAAATCAAAACGCAATCACCTCTTGGCCAATCCCCCCTGGTGGGTAAGTGCCGTAGTTCTTCAGGAGCATCATCATCATCATCATCAACATGGAAGCTACCAGTCATGGCCGCGGTGATATGAAAGTATTGTACCACCACAGCAAGACTCGGGTATTCAGTTGGGTTGTCAAGAAATTTACTTACGACAGGTTTAACTACTACAACTTGTCTTCAAAGACGGAGCTACTACAATTATTATACGTTTGTTTATTTTAAGTCAATCCTGTGAATAATTCAGACAATGCAACCTCGTCGCTTGTCGTCTCGTTGAATAGAATTGCGTTTCGGCTACGATGATATTCTGTTTAAAATATGGTACGATTTATTTCTGTTTTGAAATATGCAGCGCAGCGAACACGAAGACAGCAGATATACATAAACACAGTCGGCACTCATATGTCTTCGTCTGCGTCTTCTATCTTCGTTCTCATAGCATGAACATAGCATGAACAATTCTCAATTCTCATATCTCATAGCATGAACAATTCGTCCAAATCAAACTACTGGTGGGGGTTATTTCTAGTTACTCTAAATATACAAGTACTAGAGAGTTGTTTCTAGTAAAGCTGGTTAAATAAGTCGTGAATACTTCGAATTCACCAAACAACGCCAACATATGCCATACTTATTAAAACACCTGGTTTCACTTAGCCATCTTTGCATGAATTCACCTTTTGGTTGTTCTAAATTTACGATATAAGAATTATTGCCTATAAATTGCGTTAAAAACTATCTAGTTTCACTGAGCTGAAGGCCGGAGGGAAAGATTGTGTTTAATTAGAGGTTGCTAATGTTATGGTGATATTAATAGCGCGAAGATATTTGCACACCAGACAGATACACAGACGATAGCAAGCGCTGCTCGTCTATGTATCTGTCTTGTGTACAAAAAAAGTTCACGGTGATATTATCATCACAAAATAGAATACCAACTAGCCCGTACCCACACGTAGGTTACAAAACAACTTCTTGATGCCATTTACACAAAACGTATTTCATGCGCAAAAGTTTGCGGAAGTTTGCCTGTGGTCCTTTCACAGACGTTACACAACAGACGTTTCAGAGACGTTACACAAGTACACTAAATAGTTTTACGATTCTGTTTGCCATGCCCGCAGTTTTTCAAGAATCAGAAACATCTGCGAGTGGAGCAATAAGGTCACAGCTAAAACAGCACGCGGTATAAGTTAAAATATAGAATAAACGAATCAAAGTGGCAAAAATGACGAGCATATAATGAAAGCGGCAAAGGTCTACTATAAGCAATTCAGCAAGCGTCGCACTCACAAGTTAGGGCTTCAAGGAGGTCAGTCATCTACGGGAGTTGTCTACGCATCACTGCAAGTAACGTAGCTTCGAAGCCATTCTGGCACTAGCCCATTATAACTGTGATGTTTCTGCCGCTCATTGGTCTCTTGGACACTGACGTCCAACCTGTCAAATGCGTGTTCTCACTTGAGGCATTTACGTTTATATTCGCAGCGGACGTGGCCTTTCCATCACTTTTTTCTAACGATGACTGTGCATCCAGCTGTCTTAGTTTAGGCTTTTAGGCTGCCAAAAGTTTTTCTCGCATTGTTTTTCTGGCATATCTTTCTCGCTTTGGGCATCTCCGTCGATGCTTGGTGATCGGTCTTGCCGGGTCAACGCATGCCGCACAAAGATCGATGAACACATCTCTAAAAGTAACAGAGAACCGGTAATGTCGCATGAGCCGCCGCTTCGACAAGTGTACTTGTCTTCGTCAGGATGGCAATTGCCTTCTCGAGCGTTCGTTTCTCTATGCTTTGCGCACTCTTTCCCGCCCTCACAAAGTGCGGAGGATAACAGGGGCACAGGCAAAAAAAAAGGGGGGGGGGGGACGCGAGGGAGGTGGGGAGGGGCAAGGAAGTTGGATGACGTCTCAGCGTGACTAATACAACTGCAAACAATGAAAGCTTAGCATGTTCCTAAAAAAGTCACTAGAATGTTCAACCCCATTGTTTCCGTGGAACTAAATGGGTGAACAGTACCTCAAAAGAGGCTCTGGGGAAGAAACATTCTTAGCTTGTGCAGGTGAAATAGCCTAACTTTCTACCGCCGCGTCGTTACCACCCCACCGCATTTAATGGGCTCAAGAGCTCCCTTAGAGAGGTTTATGCCTGTAGGCTGGAGGGTATTGAACTTGTACATGAGTTCGGATTCCGTGTAGTTCTGTACTTCGGCGAGAGGAACTTTGCCCGAAGTGCATGAAGATTTAGAGTGTCAAAATTGTAAACTTTTGCGGTTATTCGCGGTGTCCGCGCGGTGTCCGTTTAATCTAATATTAATTGGGTAACCAGTTTTGACAACGTGTCGTTTATGACACGGTGAATATGTAAATAATGTTTCAACTAGTCCAAGTAAAACTTGATTTCATATGATCGCCATAATCACTTGCTGTCCTTTTAATTTTAAAATCATTTTGAATATGCTTGCATGCCTTACGTCGGCGACGGTAGGACGGTATTACGGGGGCGGCAGCTGAGGGTTTATTTCGGCATGTACTAACGCGTATTAAAATTTCTATTACAGCGGTAGGCGGCCTTTCGTATTTCGCGAAACTTTTCTAGCGCACTAGTTGTTTGTTAGCATTGGATAGTATTTGCGGAGGTTATTATTTACGTTTACAAGTGCATAGGAGTTCCTTTTCATTATTGCAAGCGGCTGGTTGGTCTGCGCTATAGGGCCTTTATTTTTCTGGTGCTGCAGTGCTAACTAGTTTACACGCGTCGTTGCATCCCTCCTTAAGCACGTTGTCCGTTTGATTTCATTCAGCTATGGTTTCCTCTAGATTGCTTAATCAGTCAACGTAATCCGTGCTATTGCTAAAATACTTTTTATGCGCCTTCCCTGACCGACAAATGTTCACTCTTGCAGTGTCGCGGCTGATGACTATTTCATTCGACGTACTCCCGGCTTTTCGTTGCTTTTCTGTAAGGTGTCATCTTAATTCTTGATTTTTCGGTGGACACTGTCATGTCTAAGGGACAAATTTTACTATAAGTACGGTGCATGGTAACTTTTATGCTAGAATGACAGTTGTTAAAATGGTAAAAAATGCGCTAAGTGCATTTACAGCGCGTGACCATACAGCAATGATGTCGTGTACGTAACGAAGGTAGGTGCCGTGTTTCTCAGTCGACAATTCCGAAAGCTGTGCTTCTAATTCTCTCGTGAAGATTTTGGCGTTGGCACATAAAGAGTTACCATGCTAGTGCCAAAAAGTTGCAGGTAGTTGGTCGATTCGAATTCAATGTAATTAAGTCTAAGGACTAGTTTTAGTGATGCGATGTAAACTTCAGTCGTGTGTGCTCGCTTACTATCCCGTATTGCCTTTGGAAATGCATCGATCCCTTCTTTGATGGGCATATTTGTTTATAGGGAGGAGAGCTTTAAGGCCGAAGAGCTTCAGTATTCGTTCGCATAGCTATTGTTTGTGTAAGCTGGCGTTCTAGAAGACCTGTTTCTACTGCATTCAGGTTCTGTGATATATCTGCCATTTTCCTACTGTGTCCTCGGTGCTGCACTGAAGGATAATGTTTCTATTGTGCTTATCGAATTACTTTCGGCGCACGTCGTAACTTGGCAGTGAGCTACCGCTTCGTAACTTGACAGTAAGCAACGCGTTGTTTTCGGAACAAAGACCTCCTTTCGCGGCCCTGATGACATCTGTATTATAAGACGAAGTAGCAGCAAGTGTCATAACGATGACGCTGTCTCACGCGCTTCTACTTACGGACGAAGTAGAAGCACGTGGGATGGTAGTCAATGAACTTTACGTCATGTTTCAGTCTGGTCCTTCAGTTTCAGGAACGCTCTAAACAAGCATGCTTCCCTGTCTTCTGCCATAGATATCTGCACGTCCCATGATTTTACTCTCACAGAAACATGGCCTTTAGCAAATGGTCGCGACTGAGACATTTTCCAGACGCGCATCATTATTCTATATATTGATGTGGTGGTGCATCAAGACGCGGTGGTGGTGCCTTACTTGCAATCAGCAAAAATATTCTTTCCTGAAATATACCCCCTCAGAGTGATTTACGATTTACATTCGCACGTTTAGCACTCGGTCGCCACAAAGTAATCCTATGCATGCGTTATCCTTCTCCCACATACCAGTGCTCGTTTGCCGATGAACTACACGATGTCACTGACATCAGTCGCACACGTTTTCGACAGTCGCCTATAATTCCTAATGGGAAATTTTATCTTTCCAAATGTTTCATGGCACTCTCAACCACCTTGTCTGTCGCCTCCTTATGTCCAGGCTCAAGAATTAACGACCCACGTTTCTTTATTTTCCCTGGATCAACTGATAACGGGTGGAACCTGAGTGTCACCGCAAGCTTCAAATAAATGTGTGTCAACGTTGTGCTACGCATTTGTTAAAGGGACTGTCTACCGCTCAGAAAATTTTTTAAGATTCTGGTAAAATTGGGCAGATCGTGCGTCACATTTACGGGAACGAGCACGCTTTCACCCCACAAAAAAGGAATTATGTTTTTAATTTCGCTGTGAAAGTGGTGCAAAAAACGCCGCTAGCGACACCCAACAGCGTGTTCGTCATTTTCCAAGTGTACGAGAACGAGCAACACTGCGTTATTAGCGTTTCTCGCTAATAACGCAGTGTTGCTCGAGCCGTGTTAAATTTCAACTTTGAACTTTGAACTTTATTTCCCTTCGTACAAAAGGAGGAAGCCGGGGCTAAAGGCTGGAACGCCTGACGAAGGCCTCGGGTCCTTGTACAGTCTGGCATCAATGTACACATACATAGAACTGAAAATATAACTATAATGTAACAATATAAATAAAGCAACAATATAAATAAAAATAAGATCAAGATCAGAAATATACCATTATACACAATGTAAACAACAATACAAATAAAGCATCAATATAAATGCAAAATTAGCTGCACTTGAAGGTGTCACATGTGAAAAACGGTGTTACACATAGCAAAAATCAGAAGCTATTAAATATTCCTTTGTTTCCTTTTTAAACATTTTCAATGAAACATCAAAATCAACATTTGGAGACATTTTACTAACAGCCGCAGTTACCTGATAGTTTAATTTTTGTTTGCCATAGTTCGTACGCGTCATAGGGAGCCGGTGGATTTGTTTACGTAAATGGTGCGTGGTATTACATAAAGTATTGCTTTGAGTCTGTAATTTATTGACTTTAATGTACTGGAGTAAACGAAAAAGTATATTTGATTCACCTGAAGCAAATCGTAATTGCGAAAAAGCAGCAACGTAGAAAAATCTCTTCGTCTGCCATAAGCCATGGATACATCGCAAAGCTCTCTTTTTGAAGGACTGGTAGTTTCTGGTAGTTAGTAGCCGTAGTTTTTCCCCATACTAAAATACAATAGGTTAATTGAGAGTATACAAGCGCGTAATACATCTGCAGTCTTAACTACACAGGTACCAGATTAGCTACTTTGTAGAGGCAGCCAACACTCTTACCTACTTCAGATGCCAGTTTTGATACATGCGTGTTCGAGGAGAGGTTCTGGTGGAACCAGACGCCAAGAAATTTCACACAATCAACCTCATGTATTGTCACGCGGCCAAACTGAATGTTGTCTTTATGATAATCAGCAGTATTGATTGGCCTAAAAATAATATAGCTAGTTTTGGAGAAATTTAAGGAAAACATGTTGCATTGGAGCCAGGACTGTAAGTTACTCAGGTACCTGTTTACCATAACCTCAGCATGGACAAGAGATTGGGCTGTAAAGAATATGTTGGTGTCGCCAGCATGCATAATCATGCCATGAGAGCCTGATAGTTTGGTAATGTCATTGATATATATTAAAAACAATAGTGGTCCTAGAATAGAGCCCTGAGGGACTCCGCAAGTGACAGCTAGTCGGTTATATGAAGCGTCATTCACCCGTACATATTGAATGCTACGAAGTAAATAATTCTGCACTAAGTTAAGTGTAACACCACGTACACCATAGTGTTCTAACTTGTGTAGGAGAATATCGTGCTGTACGCAGTCGAACGCCTTTCGAGAATCTAAGAATAGACCGAGAGTATAGTGCTTGCGCTCTATATTTTCGAGTATTTTATCCTTATTAACGAGTAGCGCTTGCTCTGTGGATTTTTTTTTTCAGGAACCCAAACTGGGAAACATATATCAGGTTGTGTGTAGTAAAAAAACATTCAAGCCTACAATTTCGTGTCGATTTTCGCATTCAGTAACTTCGATAGTACTCACTGGTGCTTTTCACTTGATTTTTTAAAACCATTTTAGCTGCCCTTTAAGGGAAAAAAAATCCGGCATAACCTCAATCCCTCCATCCCCGTTAGCTCAATCCTCAAGCCCCAGCATAAGTTTATCCTCCACCGCCACCTTCCCCCCCTTCCCCCTCCCCCCCCCGCCCCCCCCCCGACACGTCTAAGCCACAAACGGCTGTGCGCCGGGGAACTCCCGTTCGCTCGTTCCCGTGGTGTCGACACACACCTAAGGCCTGCGGAAAAGACCCCCTGTGAGGTATTGATCGTCACCATAATAATAATGATAATCATCAGCTGCCTGTCTGCGACCAGTGCAGGGCAAGGACATCTCCCATAGTTCTCCGACTGACCCGGTGCTGTGCTACCTACGACCATTTTATCATTGGAGACTTCTTATTCTCATCTGTCCGCCTAACTTTATGCCCCCCGAACACACTTTCCTTCTCTAAGGATCCACTCTGTTACACTTAAGGATAAACGGCTAATTTGCCCTCGCATTCTATGCCCACCCCGCGCAAATGCCTTCTTCACGACTTCTACTCCGCTCTTTCCTTGTATTTTAAGGTTACCCCAATCATTTTCTGCTCATTACTGACTCGTCGTCCGCAATTTAAAAACAAACCCTTTTAGTGTGACTCCGTGTTGTGGCCTCGTAGGCAAGTACCGTGT
>JABSTT010004656.1:0-20937 GCA_013339685.2 Hyalomma asiaticum
GCGGCAGTTCTGCTGACATGCCACAACAAACAGTGGGCGATTTTCACATCCACATCACATGCACGTAATTTCACAGCCCTCAACTCAAATCTCACGACTGCAATGCCACAGTGAAAGAACGCGTGCCAACGGTTCCCCTACAGCACGCGATATCACATGCATGTGATATCGCGTGCTGTGTAACACACGAGTCAATTACTACTATCCCACATAGTTGTACAGGCGCTGCTCCCACTACCCGCAACGACCAAATGGCAGGATGGTGGGAACGAATCCAATGCACTCCTTACTCACTAATCAGGCTAAACACGCACGTAAACCTAAGAAAGTTTCAGAATGCATTCATACATGGTGATCTGAAAAATAAAAACACAGTTACGTTGCTTTGTGTTAATGCGTCAACTATCTTAAAGATTACATAGCATTAATGATCCTTGTATCTCTTACAGACCGATTTCACCTATTCGCGGAACCCATGAGTGATCTCACAGGCATCATGCTAAGGCATTCAAATGTGGTGCTTACATTTATGCTCGGAGAGACGTAGTTATTTGTGTTACGGGATCCAGTCACAGAAGCGCCGGGTTTGCACCAGAGTTAACGCAAGGAGGAAAGTAGAAAGAGCATAATGCCACCACACAAACACACTCAGCAGTTGCAGCACGGTAACGGAATTTCTCCAGAAACGAAGGAAGAGCCAGCCGCCAGTGACTTGACTACACTGACTCCACCGCCAACCACGCAAATAAGCTCGCTGCCTTTGCTTCGCGTCTCCGTGTGTTTGCGCCAGCCTGCGCCCTCTTGCCTCAGCACCCGGCGACCAGCGAGAAGGAGCCAGATATTCTGGCGCCTCCCTCCCGGCCCCATTGCAGCTGACGACATCTCGACGCCGTGGATTGTGCCGACGCCCGCCGACGCTTTGAGCCATGCCCTGGGAGGGAGGGGGGGGGGTATTCCTCCACGTCTAATTTCCGTCTCGCGTAGGACGTTTCGAAGACGGATTCATTGTGCCTTTGATGTCGCTCCTGCTTAGTTCGCGTTGCTGACGTCTTTGAGACGTCAGCCACGCAAACTAAGACGGTAACCGCCCAATAAGACGTCTTTGTGGTCTTGTGTGCTAGCTGGGATATCGGTTATCATACAAAGTGGTCGTTGCGTCAATGTCCAAGCAAGGAAACATAAGATATCTGTTATTAGTAAGGTTGCTTTCCATATACGTATACATTACAGGTCCTGCACCTGCCTGCCATTGATCAGTAGTATTAGGATTCTGGGCAGGAGTGGCAATGCTAGGCGCTCCATCAAACAGCGATGTGAAAAGAATGAACTGAACGAGCTCTCAGGAAACGTATTGCGCGGCTTAACACTCAGATAGGCCAGTACGCGGGGGAGCTGGAGAGGAAACAATGGATTTAGGTGTGCGACAATGTCGACGGACAGATGAGGGTATGGGGTAAATGGAATTTGCTCAAACATTTTCTCAAGGCAGGAAATACCCGCAGCGCACAACGGTCAGCCATTGAGCGCCTTGTTCACAGGGAATTCGAGGGGAGGCGCAAAGATGAACTTATCGACGAACTCGCGGAACGCTACCTCCCGATACACGCTGGGAGAGTCGAGGCCGAGGATTCAGTTTACGAGGGTGAGGAGGTACAGGAAATAGACAGCGATATCACATCATCGGAGGTGAGGTACGCACTCTACAAACTGAACTGCACGTCGACCCCTGGGGCGGACCGGATTAACAGTCGCATGCTTAGAAACCTGGATGACAATTCGGTAGACTTTCTCACTGACATGTTCAACCAACACTGGCGCGCGGGCACCTACCCTAAAGAATGGAAACACGCCTGGGTAATACTCATACCCAAACCCGCTAAGAAATGCGCAATGGAAAACTTCCGGTCGATTTCACTGACATCATGCGTCGGAAAAATATTCGAACGCATAATCAACGACCGGGTCTCGAAATTCATCGAATGGCATGGCATCTTCCCGTCGAATATGCTAGGTTTTCGCCCGCACCTTTCGACGCAGGATGCCATGCTACTTGTTAAGGCTCAGGTATTAGACGTCTCGGCCAGGGACCCCAGAGCCATATTGGCCCTGGACCTGACTAAGGCTTTCGACAATATTGACCAGTGCCATTTACTAACATCCATTTGTCGTACGGGACTAGGATACCGCTTTCATAACTTCGTTAAGGCCTTCCTTAAAGAAAGAACGGCTACCATTAAGATAGGGGACATTCAATCTAAGGAATACACGCTCGGTAGTAAAGGGACGCCGCAAGGCGCAGTCATCTCTCCATTGTTATTCAACATCGGCATGTCCACCCTTGCCAGGAAACTTGACCCCGTGAAAAAGCTAGGCTCGGCCATCCATGCCGACGACATTACATTATGGTCGCTTGGGGGCTCGACAGGAGAAGTGGAACAGGTACTACAAGAGGCGGTCGAAATAGTACAGTACCACACAGGACAAATGAACCTTGAGTTATCCAGCAGCAAATCAGAGCTTCTGGTATACCACCCTATCCGCGTGGGGCGCCGACCTAAATGCTGGACCCCGGTGGAGGAGGTCGATATACACCTCAGAACGAGAGACGGCGAGGAAATACCTCGGGTTAGAACAATACGTATTCTGGGCATGTTAATATCTGCGAACGGAAGAAATACAGCCACGATACTTAAGCTGCAGCAACACACAGAGGCCACCATCCGCCTCATACAAAGTGTCTCCGGGAAGAAGGGCGGTATCAAAGAAGACAATCTTCGTCTTTTTCATGCATTCCTTCTCAGCCACATCAACTATGTGGCCTTTATGCACAACTTGAGCGCGGCAGAGAAGAACAAACTCGGGGTACTTATCAGGAAAACTATCAAGACGGTGCTAGGTCTACCATTGAGAACTACCACCGCCAAAATATTGTGTCTGGGTGTTCATAACACTCTACACGAATTGATAGAGGCTCAGCGTATGGCACAGATCGCCAGACTCTCTAGCACCACTGCAGGCAAAACGATTCTCGAAAAGGCAGGCATAACTTGCCTCTTACCCTTGAAAGGGCAACTCCACTGCCACAAGCAATTAGAGAAATTATCGTAGTTCACCAGCTACCTAGAAACATGCATCCGATTGATAATGCGGAAAGACGCAAAGCCAGGGCGAAGGCCTTCATAGAAAAGCTAGACAGACGGAGCGGCGACGCAGTCTTTGTAGACGCCGCGAGAATGGATACGGACAAATATGCGGTAACAGCAGTTAACACGGAAGGTCGGCTACTCAGTGCTGCCACAGTTAAAACCAAGTCCGCTGGCATCGCCGAACAAGTAGGCATTGCGCTCGCATTAACAATGGAAGATCACTTTGCCATATTCACCGACTCCATGACTGCCGTAAGGGCTTTTGACTCGAACCAAATTGCGGAAAAAGCTGCCAGGATTCTTACTCACTGCAAAGTGTACTCTCACGAGTTGGTGTGGTTTCCCGCCCACCTAGGTGGGACCATCGACGGCATCCCCAACCCCAACGAAATGGCCCACGCTCGGGCGCGAGAACTCGCATGCCGCCCCGGCGCGTCGGGACCTTCGCGGCCGGGCCCCCCGCACCCCGACTGGTGTGGACAGGGGACGGAGATGCCGCCTACGGGGACCCGCTGACGACCTTTAATGAGATCACGAACCACTACAAGCTAGGCAGGAGAACCCTCCCCACTCCACACAAAGAAGTTTCCAGAGGCCAGGAGATAGCCCTACACCTAATCCAAACAGACACTTTTCCGTCGCCAGCCAGTATGGCCAGCTAGATGGGAATTTCCCCTCAGTGCTCTCTCTGTGGCAAATTAGCCACCTTTAATCATATCACGTGGAGCTGCCCCCGCTTAGAAATCAACTCAAGGGTCCCTCGAATTGACGAGACCGCCTTCCACCACTGTGTTACAAGGTCCGACCGTCGGAGCCAGCTACGGGCGATCCAGGGGGCCTGCGAGGTGGCAGGGGGTCTTGGACTCCCGGTCCCTACGTGGGTGACGGCTAAGGAAGGCGACTGGTAGACTTCCCCCCAGGATAAAATAAAGTTCTTCTGTCTGTCTGTCTGTCTGTCTGTCTGTCTGTGTAAGTGATAAATCCGTTGTCTTGTTCTTATATTGGTTCTTATATATATTGTAACACACAGTATGGGAAAACTCTTTAATATATTAAGTTAAAGTGGGCGAACTTTTGTCCAGGAAGCAGAATGGCTTAGCAAGCCTCCGCCTGGTCTCTCTCGAGAGCACCGTCTGCACGAGCTCCGCGCCTCGTCGTCTTCTTTCTCCATTGAGGGACAACTCTCGGAAGGCGCGCGACTGCTCTGCATGCACATGCTATGATGAACGCTGTCGCTCTCCTTTGCACGTACGCCGCAAATGAGCGGGAGGGCTTCGGAACCGGCCGGGGCGCGTAGTTTCAAGCCGGCTTGTGTAATTACCTCCCTTCCAAGTATGCATCGTCCCGATGCTCAAAACATTCTCGCTTCCAGGCGACCGTGGTGCTCTTTGGTTATGCCAGTTATCAGCGATGGGGGGTGCTTCCTCGACTGTTCATTTTCTGTCGTAGTAAGGCTTCAGCCTTATGACGTGCACAACTTCTGTGGGATGTCGCCGTCTTGATGAGACGTCCTGGCCCTCTGGAACCACTTCGTATAGTTCAACAGGCCAGTTCGGCGAAGCACTCTGTATGCTCCAAAATAGCGGCGAAGAAGTTCACTCCGAGCGTCCACGCAGTCGAATGGGAGTCCACACCCATACTCTATCTCCCGGCGCGTAATGTACGTCTCTTCTTCGCAAATTATATCGATGCGCGTCCTCTCTTTGCTGTTGTTGAATACAATACCGCGCAAGCTGTCTCGCTTCTTCGGCTCGTGTGATGTACTCGGTCGTATCACAGTCATTCTCGGATATCTGGTCTACAGGGAGCCTTGCGTCTAAAGTTGTGATAACTGCACGGCCGAAAACGAGCTAGAACGGTGTCTTTCTGGTCGTCTCTTGCACTGCAGTATTGTAAGCGAACGTGGCGTACGGTAATAGACATTTTAATTTAGCACGTTAGCGTGATAGCGGGGCTATGGGAATAGCGTTACCGTACCGCAAACATTCGTTGGAAAAACGAGCTTTAGTTGATCGGAGAAGCGTTTACGGCCCGATCGCTGTGATTGTGGCGCCATCTAGCGAAGGATACATGCTTTAAAAAAGGTGAAAATAGATAAAGCTTGAAATGCTCACGTACACTCCCGCGTGCAGCGGCATTCTAACTTTTCGAGAATAAAACGAAATAATATATACGATCCAAGCACCAAGAGCATAAATTGACATGTTGCAGAAATGTAAACAGATGCTCTCTCGCTAGGCCTAGCAACGTTCCAAATGGGAAGCGATCTCGAAAATTCGGCTAAGTTATCCCTAATACCGCGTCGTCGAAGCTACCTGAAGGCAAGCGAAGCCATCCTGCACAGTCATTTGCTGCGAACTAAGTGAATCCTGCCACAGCAACGTCAAATTCAACTCGAGGCGGGCGTCCGAAACCGCCGCCATGTTTTACGTGAACTACGATAAACACGTGAAAAAATGTTCCAGAAGCCAGGGGAATTCATATTCAAACGTATAGCTTCACTGGCTTTACTCAACAATAAAATAATAACAAAGCATAGACGTTTCGCCACCTATGCGGGTGGCATCGTCAGTACACAAATGGCGTCCCATGGAAGAGTACATCAATTTATATCTTGCCGTAAACATCCGGCAAAGGACCACGATTACTGCTGCATGCATTTTGATTATGACGGATGAACCATGATTCGATGAATTTCCTTGGACCGCATCGTTGTTCACGTGCCAGCGTCGTCACATTATCAAAATCGAACACGTGTCCTTTCGTCAGGCAGTGGTCGACTAATTCCGTCTTGGCACGTGTTGAATGTGTGGCTTTGGTGACGTCCCTGGCGTGTTCCTTGATGCGAGTACGGCGTCGTCGCCCGGTCTCACCGATGTAGCAGGCATCACAGTCCGTACAGTTAACTTTGTACACAACTCCGCTTTGTTCGTCGGAGGGGGTGCGGTCCTTTGGTTTTGGGAACACGTTAGCCAGTGTGCGCATGGGTCTAAACACAGTCCTAACGCCCAAAGGTCGCAAGGCCCTACGCACAGCTTCTGACACGCCGCAGACATACGGTATGCACACAACAGAATTTTCATTATTAGCCCTGCTCTCGCGAGGTCTTTGCATGCGGCGCCGCGTGTCATCGACAAACCGCTGAGGGTAGCTCCGTTTATTCAAGACAGTGGCAACATTAGTCTCTTCATGCTTCCTCAGGGTCTGTGTCGACGACAGCGCGTCGCAACGTGACAGAAGTGTACGGGCAACAGCATATTTGTGCTCCGCAGGGTGGTGCGAGTCAAAACTCAGCACATTGCCACTGTCGCAAGGTTTGCGGTATACGGATGTCGCCAATGAACCGCCCTCGTTCCGACGCACCAGCACATCCAGAAACGCCAAAGTGTCACCATCTTCTATTTCACAAGTGAATTGAATGGCAGGATGAACACTATTGAGTGCATCATGCATAGCCTGCACATTGTGCTTTTCTACAATGACGAAAGTGTCATCTACATAACGGTAGTACATTTTCACAGGGAAGGGCAAGGTGGACAGACATATAGTTTCCACGTGTTCCATCAAAAGATCTGCCACGATTACCGACACAGAGCTGCCCATCGGGACACCTTCTATTTGGTGGTAGACAGTTCCGCCAAAAGTGAAATATGTTTGCTTTAAGCAAAACCTCAGTAAAATCATGATGTCATCTACAGTCAGCGAAGTTCGACTTGTCAAAGTACAATCATCTTGTAGGCGTTTCCCGATTACATCGGTAGCCAGTTTTATTGGCACATTGGTGAATAAAGACGTGACATCAAAAGACGCCATAACATCCGCGTCACCAAGCTGCTGCTGACGTATCGCGGTAACAAATTCTTTGGAATTCTTAACCGTGAACGTGTTTCCCTCCGCAAGAGGATTTAAAATTTCAACTAAGAACTTTGACAAGTTGTATGTAGGAGATCCAACAAAAGATACAATAGGTCGCAGGGGACAGCCATCTTTGTGAACTTTTGGCAGTCCGTACGCTCTCGGCGTTGCCCCGTCAGACGAGAAGAGACGGCGGTATAACGACTGGTCGACCATTCCTTTTGTTTTTAGCCTGCGCAAGTAGTCCACCAATTGTCTTTCAGTACTTAAAGTAGGATCGTGCTGCATCTTTTCAAAGTGCAAAGGATCATCCAAAATTTCTTGCATTTTTCCTTCATAGTCCTTTCGGTCCATAACAACAATGCCTTTACCCTTATCGGCTTCCAGGACCACGACAGAAGGGTCGGACCTCAGATCCTCAAGTGCAGCACGTTCACTACTAGTAAGATTCGAACGAGGCGTTCTGGAATTAGCCAATATGTTCACAATGCCGCTACGAGCAAGGGCTACAGCCGCAGTATCTTTCATGTGACGGAAGCATTCCTCCGTTTCTACAATAATGTCACGTTTTGGAATTACCCGCGGTGCTACAGCAAAGTTCATCCGTCTTGAAAGAACACTCACAAGGTCCCGAGACAGCTGTTTCCGAGACAGGTTCTGTATGCTGGTGGCCTCAGTGTGTCGTTGCGGAAGACTGGGTAGCAAAACGGACAGTTTCTTGTCATGGGCATGCGTGCATTTCTCTCGCTCTAGAGTTTCCGCCCTTGCTCTTGCTTCGAGAACCTCACTGAAGTCGGCAGCGCGTAGTTTCATGCGGAGATACGCCTCGGATGCATAAACTTTACGTCTTGCCTGGATGATTTGCTGTTTGTTCTCCTGAATGCGGGCCTTTAAGGAACCCCTGCTGAAGTCTCTTGCGAGCTTGCGTCCGTAGGGTGTGTCGACCAGTGGCCGGCAGTGCAGGCTTTTGGGAACCACGTTGCTATTGAGGCACTTGTAGTTGAAACGCAGGTGGCAGTCTTGACGCACAATTTTCGTCGCGTAGCCGATGTATTCTCTCAAGGGGCCAAGTAGAGCACATCCGTAACGATATCGGATACGTGAAAAAATGTTCCAGAAGCCAGGGGAATTCATATTCAAACGTATAGCTTCACTGGCTTTACTCAACAATAAAACAATAACAAAGCATAGACGTTTCGCCACCTATGCGGGTGGCATCGTCAGTACACAAATGGCGTCCCATGTAAGAGTACATCAATTTATATCTTGCCGTAAACATCCGGCAAAGGACCACGATTAGTGTTGCATGCATTTTGATTATGACGGATGAACCATGATTCGATGAATTTCCTTGGACCCCATCGTTGTTCACGTGCCAGCGTCGTCACATTATCAAAATCGAACACGTGTCCTTTCGTCAGGCAGTGGTCGACTAATTCCGTCTTGGCACGTGTTGAATGTGTGGCTTTGGTGACGTCCCTGGCGTGTTCCTTGATGCGAGTACGGCGTCGTCGCCCAGTCTCACCGATGTAGCAGTCATCACAGTTCGTACAGTTAACTTTGTACGCAACTCCGCTTTGTTCGTCGGAGGGGGTGCGGTCCTTTGGTTTTGGGAACACGTTAGCCAGTGTGCGCATGGGTCTAAACACAGTCCTAACGCCCAAAGGTCGCAAGGCCCTACGCACAGCTTCTGACACGCCGCAGACATACGGTATGCACACAACAGAATTTTCATTATTAGCCCTGCTCTCGCGAGGTCTTTGCATGCGGCGCCGCGTGTCATCGACAAACCGCTGAGGGTAGCTCCGTTTATTCAAGACAGTGGCAACATTAGTCTCTTCATGCTTCCTCAGGGTCTGTGTTGACGACAGCGCGTCGCAACGTGACAGAAGTGTACGGGCAACAGCATATTTGTGCTCCGCAGGGTGGTGCGAGTCAAAACTCAGCACATTGCCACTGTCGCAAGGTTTGCGGTATACGGATGTCGCCAATGAACCGCCCTCGTTCCGACGCACCAGCACATCCAGAAACGCCAAAGTGTCACCATCTTCTATTTCACAAGTGAATTGAATGGCAGGATGAACACTATTGAGTGCATCATGCATAGCCTGCAGATTGTGCTTTTCTACAATGACGAAAGTGTCATCTACATAACGGTAGTACATTTTCACAGGGAAGGGCAAGGTGGACAGACATATAGTTTCCACGTGTTGATGCGAGTACGGTGTCGTCGCCCGGTCTCACCGATGTAGCAGGCATCACAGTCCGTACAGTTAACTTTGTACACAACTGTGCGTAGGGCCTTGCGACCTTTGGGCGTTAGGACTGTGTTTAGACCCATGCGCACACTGGCTAACGTGTTCCCAAAACCAAAGGACCGCACCCCCTCCGACTAACAAAGCGGAGTTGTGTACAAAGTTAACTGTACGGACTGTGATGCCTGCTACATCGGTGAGACCGGGCGACGACGCCGTACTCGCATCAAGGAACACGCCAGGGACGTCACCAAAGCCACACATTCAACACGTGCCAAGACGGAATTAGTCGACCACTGCCTGACGAAAGGACACGTGTTCGATTTTGATAATGTGACGACGCTGGCACGTGAACAACGATGGGCTCCAAGGAAATTCATCGAATCATGGTTCATCCGTCATAATCAAAATGCATGCAACAGTAATCGTGGTCCTTTGCCGGATGTTTACGGCAAGATATAAATTGATGTACTCTTTCATGGGACGCCATTTGTGTACTGACGATGCCACCCGCATAGGTGGCGAAACGTCTATGCTTTGTTATTGTTTTATTGTTGAGTAAAGCCAGTGAAGCTATACGTTTGAATATGAATTCCCCTGGCTTCTGGAACATTTTTTCACGTATCCGATATCGTTACGGATGTGCTCTACTTGGCCCCTTGAGAGAATACATCGGCTACGCGACGAAAATTGTGCGTCAAGACTGCCACCTGCATTTCAACTACAAGTGCCTCAATAGCAACGTGGTTCCCAAAAGCCTGCACTGCCGGCCACTGGTCGGCACACCCTACGGACGCAAGCTCGCAAGAGACTTCAGCAGGGGTTCCTTAATGGCCCGCATTCAGGAGAACAAGCAGCAAATCATCCAGGCAAGACGTAAAGTTTATGCATCCGAGGCGTATCTCCGCATGAAACTACGCGCTGCCGACTTCAGTGAGGTTCTCGAAGCAAGAGCAAGGGCGGAAACTCTAGAGCGAGAGAAATGCACGCATGCCCATGACAAGAAACTGTCCGTTTTGCTACCCAGTCTTCCGCAACGACACACTGAGGCCACCAGCATACAGAACCTGTCTCGGAAACAGCTGTCTCGGGACCATGTGAGTGTTCTTTCAAGAAGGATGAACTTTGCTGTAGCACCGCGGGTAATTCCAAAACGTGACATTATTGTAGAAACGGAGGAATGCTTCCGTCACATGAAAGATACTGCGGCTGTAGCCCTTGCTCGTAGCCGCATTGTGAACATATTGGCTAATTCCAGAACGCCTCGTTCGAATCTTACCTGTAGTGAACGTGCTGCACTTGAGGATCTGAGGTCCGACCCTTCTGTCGTGGTCCTGGAAGCCGATAAGGGTAAAGGCATTGTTGTTATGGACCGAAAGGACTATGAAGGAAAAAAAATGCAAGAAATTTTGGATGATCCTTTGCACTTTGAAAAGATGCAGCACGATCCTACTTTAAGTACTGAAAGACAATTGGTGGACTACTTGCGCAGGCTAAAAACAAAAGGAATGGTCGACCAGTCGTTATACCGCCGTCTCTTCTCGTCTGACGGGGCAACGCCGAGAGCGTACGGACTACCAAAAGTTCACAAAGATGGCTGTCCCCTGCGACCTATTGTATCTTTTGTTGGATCTCCTACATACAACTTGTCAAAGTTCTTAGTTGAAATTTTAAATCCTCTTGCGGAGGGAAACACGTTCACGGTTAAGAATTCCAAAGAATTTGTTACCGCGATACGTCAGCAGCAGCTTGGTGACGCGGATGTTATGGCGTCTTTTGATGTCACGTCTTTATTCACCAATGTGCCAATAAAACTGGCTACCGATGTAATCGAGAAACGCCTACAAGATGATTGTACTTTGACAAGTCGAACTTCGCTGACTGTAGATGACATCATGATTTTACTGAGGTTTTGCTTAAAGCAAACATATTTCACTTTTGGCGGAACTGTCTACCACCAAATAGAAGGTGTCCGGATGGGCAGCCCTGTGTCGGTAATCGTGGCAGATCTTTTGATGGAGCACGTGTAAACTATATGTCTGTCCACCTTGCCCTTCCCTGTGAAAATGTACTACCGTTATGTAGATGACACTTTCGTCATTGTAGAAAAGCACAATCTGCAGGCTATGCATGATGCACTCAATAGTGTTCATCCTGCCATTCAATTCACTTGTGAAATAGAAGATGGTGACACTTTGGCGTTTCTGGATGTGCTGGTGCGTCGGAACGAGGGCGGTTCATTGGCGACATCCGTATACCGCAAACCTTGCGACAGTGGCAATGTGCTGAGTTTTGACTCGCACCACCCTGCGGAGCGCAAATATGCTGTTGCCCGTACACTTCTGTCACGTTGCGACGCGCTGTCGTCGACACAGACCCTGAGGAAGCATGAAGAGACTAATGTTGCCACTGTCTTGAATAAACGGAGCTACCCTCAGCGGTTTGTCGATGACACGCGGCGCCGCATGCAAAGACCTCGCGAGAGCAGGGCTAATAATGAAAATTCTGTTGTGTGCATACCGTATGTCTGCGGCGTGTCAGAAGCTGTGCGTAGGGCCTTGCGACCTTTGGGCGTTAGGACTGTGTTTAGACCCATGCGCACACTGGCTAACGTGTTCCCAAAACCAAAGGACCGCACCCCCTCCGACGAACAAAGCGGAGTTGTGTACAAAGTTAACTGTACGGACTGTGATGCCTGCTACATCGGTGAGACCGGGCGACGACGCCGTACTCGCATCAAGGAACACGCCAGGGACGTCACCAAAGCCACACATTCAACACGTGCCAAGACGGAATTAGTCGACCACTGCCTGACGAAAGGACACGTGTTCGATTTTGATAATGTGACGACGCTGGCACGTGAACAACGATGCGGTCCAAGGAAATTCATCGAATCATGGTTCATCCGTCATAATCAAAATGCATGCAGCAGTAATCGTGGTCCTTTGCCGGATGTTTACGGCAAGATATAAATTGATGTACTCTTTCATGGGACGCCATTTGTGTACTGACGATGCCACCCGCATAGGTGGCGAAACGTCTATGCTTTGTTATTGTTTTATTGTTGAGTAAAGCCAGTGAAGCTATACGTTTGAATACGATAAACACGCAAACACACTAACGTTAAGTCTGCGAAATACCGTGTGCACGCTAAACGGTATCGGCCGTTTACGGCACTGCGCATGCGCATTTCCATCCCGCTATTCCGGTAACTACGCTATTAAGCTAAGCCCGATAAACTAAAAATATCTAATATATTGTCCCACGTTCGGTGCTCGATGTCCACGTATATTGATAACACATCAGTCAGCGTCCTGTTGAGCCGTTCGGTTAATCCATTTGCTTGTGGGTGATACGCCGTGGTCTTTCTATGGCTGGTATGAGTAAGTGTGACAATGGTCTTGAGCAAGTCAGCCGTAAATGTGGTTCCTCGGTCTGTGATTAGCACTGCGGGAGCACCATGCCGCAGTACAATGCTGTTTACGAAGAATTCGGCAACTTCAGCTGCTGTTCCCCGAACAAGAGACCCTGTTTCGGCATACCGAGTTAGGTAGTCAGTTGCGACTATGATCCATCGTTTCCCTGACGATGACGCAGGAAACGGGCCAAGCAAGTCCATTCCCACTTGTACAAATGGGGCTGCCGGTGGCTCGATAGGCTGAAGAAGACCGGCTGGTTTCAACGGTGGCGTCTTCCGTCTTTGGCACTCCCGGCAAGTTCTCACGTTATGGTGCACAGAACTCAACAACTTGGGCCAGTAGTATTTGGTGCGAATGCGCGCTACTGTTCTGCTCACTCCAAGGTGTCCCGCTGATGGGTCGTCATGCCATGCCTCCAAGATCTCCCGTCGCATCAGTGCAGGGGCAACAAGCAGGAATGGCTCCGCAGGTTGCTCGGAGTTTCTTTTGTAAAGGACGTTGTTTCGCAGGACGAAGGATGACAAGCCACGGACAAACGCTCAGGGGACGTCGGTAGATTGCCCTTTTAAATACCGGATCAGTGGGAGTAAATCAGGGTCTCATTCCTGGTGATGAGCCATCTGCGATGTTGTAACATCTCCCAAGAATGGAAAATCTTCTCCATCGTTTGCAGAAATAGGGTCAGCGTATTGAATCGGTGCCCTTGACAAGCAATCGGCGTCACTGTGTTTGCGACCAGACTTGTATACGACAGTGTTGTCGTATTCCTGCAACCGTAGGCTCCACCTTCCAAGCCGCCCTGACGGGTCCTTGAGATTAGCGAGCCACCACAGTGAGTGATGGTCACTAATAACTCGAAAAGGTCTACCGTACAGGTATGGCCGAAACTTGTTGATGGCCCATATCACTGCAAGGCATTCTTTCTCTGTCACTGAATAGTTCACTTCAGCTTTCGAAAGGGTGCGACGGGCATACGCAATGACTCGTTCTTCTTCATTCTGCCACTCAGTGAGTACAACTCCGAGACCTAAATTGCTCGCATCCGTGTGGATATCGTTTTGGGTTCCTCATCAAAATGTGCGAGAACAGGATGGTTCTGTAGACGCTTCCGCAATTCATTAAAGGCATTTTCCTGTTCAACAAGCCAAACGAACTGCGTATCTTCTTTCGTCAGCCTGGTTAGCGGCTCGGCAATTTTTGAAAATTTTTTGATGAAACGTCTGTAGTAGGCGCATAATCCTAAGAATCGTCGAACGGCCTTTTTGTCAGTCGGCTTCGGAAACTTCTCCACGGCTGCGGTATTCTGAGGACCTGGACGAACGCCTTCCGCACTGACGATGTGGCCGAGAAAGAGGAGCTCGTAGAAAGCGAAATGACATTTTTGTGGTTTTATGGTCAGACCTGCTGCGCTAATGGCTGCCAGCACATCTCGCAGTCGTTCTATATGCTGTTCGAAGGTAGCAGAGAAAACCACAATGCCGTCGAGATAAACAAGACAGGTCTGCCATTTGAGTCCGGAGAGTACAGCATCCATCATCCGCTGGAACGTGGCGGGTGCGGAACAGAGGCGAAACGGAAGCACTTTGAACTCGTAAAGCCCATCCGGAGTCACAAACGCCGTCTTTTCGCGATCCCTTTCGTCCACTTCTGTCTGCCAATAACCACTTTTTAGGTCTAGTGACGAAAAGTACTTTGCGTCTCGCAGCCTATCCAAAGTGTCATTAATTCTGGGAAGAGGGTAAACATCCCGCTTAGTGACGGCGTTCAGTTCCCGGTAGTCGATGCAGAAGCATAGCGTTTGATCTTTCTTCTTTACAAGGACGACAGGGGACGCCCATGGGCTTGCTGACGGCTGAATTGCATCGTCTCTAAGCATTTCTTCAACCTGACTACCGATAGCTTCTCTCTCTTTTCGTGGCACTCGATAGGGATGCTGGTGTACAGGCCTCACTGACTCATCCACAATAATACGATGCTTGGCGATAGGTGTACGCCGTACTTTAGAGGACATCGAAAAACATGCGGTGAATTCTCTTACCAGGCTTTCTATTTCCTCCTTTTGGCTGGGCAGCAGTCCGGGTTCGATGTTGATGGATGCTAGGACTGAATCCACATCTTGTAAGTAAGGTGACGGGGCCTCAGACATGCTCAGCTCAGAAACGTGGACGAAGTCATTCAGGCTGGCGACGACAGTCCCCTTCGCAAGGTGCTGCACCTCGTTTCCAAAATTGGTGAGCAGGACGTTAGCACACCAGTCACGCAGGTGCCCAAGTCCTTTTGCCATGCAGATCCCTTTTTCGAGTTTCAGCCTGGTGTTGCTGTCTGCGATTTCTTCGAAATCACTGAACGCCCTGTTTATTACGGGGACACACATGCTTGATCTCGGGGGTAGCGTGACATCGTCATCTGCAATACAAAGCTCACTGAAATCTTCTTCGGTGTCGAATGTCGAAATAGCCTGCCTTGTTGAGAACGAAACACATGATTCCCGCAAGTTGATCACAGCACCGTTGGATTGCAAAAGGTCCATACCAATAATTAATTCCCGTGAACATTCAGTCAGTACAATAAGCCTTGCAACGTACGTGAAGCCCCTTATGCCAATTTTAGCGGTGCAGATGCCCCTCGGGTCGATGAGGTGTCCACCTGCGGTGCGAACTGTGGCCCTCTCCAGGGAGTCAGCACTTTCTTCAGCGTTTTCGAAAGCTCGTTGCTCATTACCGAATAATCCGCACCAGTATCCACCAGCGCCAGCACTTGGAAGCCATCCACAAATACACGTAAATCGGAAGTAACAGTGTTGTCACAGCACCGATCACCGCTTCCTTCGTCGTTTTTCGGAGTCAGCAATGGAGGTTCTTCTTCTTCAGCGTCGACAGCGGCCTTGCCTCCCCAGGTCGCTGACTCTAGCTTTCCCGACGCGGGCTTGGCGAACGACACCTGGGAGAACTTGCTGCCGGACGAGGACTCGGCGCTCACTGACTGACGCTGTCGATCGAGGCTGATGCTGAAAGTCACGGGAACATTGACGACTAGAAAGGTACTCCTCGATCTCAAAAGGACGCCCACCGTTGCGCGGCCGGGGTGCGTTATGGGAAAACCGCGAAGTCCCACCTGGCAATATTGACACATCCGGTACAGGTGGCCAGCCTCTCCACAGTGGTAGCAAAGAGGTACTCTGTCAGGTGTGCACCAGATGTCGCTCTTCCTCAATCTCCTCTCTGGCGGTGGCTGCCGTGTGATAGGGTACATCGGAGGCTGCATAGGGGCAGCCACTGCGACATCCGCGCGCACTCCTGTGCGCGCGGATGTCGAATCAACCCGGCAAAAAGCTCCTGTTTTGCGCCCCGCATTAAATGACGCGCCTTTTTGTCCTCGCTCACATTTGGATCCGCTCGTCGGAATAGGCGAGACATGTCTTCCACGTACATCGCCACACTTTCCTTGTTCCGCTGGTTTCTTGTTTGCAGTGCAACTTCAGCTCTCTCTCTGCGGTCTGTATTTGGGTAAGCAGCGAGCAGATCCCGTCGGAAATCATTCCAGGACAGGATCACAGCTTCGTGGTTTTCGAACCATGTTCGGGGGCTGTCCTCCAAAGCGAAGTACACTCTTCGCAGCTTACGATCGTCATCCCAGCCATTCACACTCGCGACGCGCTCGAAGCGTTCCAGCCAATCCTCCGCGTCTTCGAAGGAGTCGCCGTGAAAAGGCTCTGGTTGCATTGGCGGATTTACCACGATGTCAGCTGGCGCAATCTGGGATGTCATGTCGGTAGCGTTCCCGTTCATGGATGAGGAGGTTCTGGCCGGATCCGATAAAGCTGAGAACTCTGCAGCCTCACCAGCACATCGACCGCCTCCACCGTTCCGCCGATGGAAGATTCCTGCTGAAACGCCTTCGATCTCAGCCGCACTCTCGGATGGGTGGCCTTTGCCAGCTGTACCACCAGATGGTCCCGGATCCATCCGTGCCTGTTGCTCCTCCACCGCCACACCACCGGCCACCTGAGGTCCATCTCTCACTAGACGAGGCAACGAAGCGACGCACACCTGCGGCCGCTGTGCAGCATGAAGCTTCCTGCAAACTACAGGAACAACTGAAGGGGCGACTCCAGATATTCACCGATGCATCCGTGCTGCCAGACGGGACCGCAGCAGCAGCATGCGTCATCCCTGCCAGGGCCAGCAGCAGGCAATGCCGGCTGCCTTTCCCTGCAAGCTCCACCGCCGCGGAGCTGGCGGGACTCCATCTCGCTGCAGATCTACTGGTGGAGGACATCCCTGAAGAACCGGTTGCCACCCTATGCGACCTTGGCTAACCACCGACGGGCTGGGCTGACCGGAAGCCTCCTGGCGACGAAATTTGAGGCCCTTGCCACTACCGGAGTGTCCGTCTCCTTCCACTGGCTGCCCTCGCACGTGGGCATAGCTGGCAACGAGGACGCGGATACACTTGCGAAAGCTGCCCACCTCCCTAGTGTCCCGCTGACCCAGGCAGTGGCAGCGAGGGACTACTCCCAGGCCCGCCTCCAGCACCTACTCGTCTCGAATCACCCTGACCCAAGGGTGGCAAGCGGGCACTGCCCTAAGCCACTTCCCGGGAAGGGCCTTACGAAGAGGGCCAGGGCCACACTCCTGCGACTGCGGACTGGGTGCATCTGTACAGCAGCCCGCCGACACGCCAAGGGCGTCTGCGCCTCTCCAGCCTGCAGCCGCTGCGGTGATCCTGAGACTCTCGAGCCGCCGCGGTGGTGTAGTGGTTACGGTACTCGGCTGCCACCCAAAATACGCGGGTTCGATCCCGGCCGCGGCAGTCGCATTTTCGATGGAGGCGAAAATGCCAGAGGCCTGTGTACTGTGCATTGTCAGTGCACGTTAAAGAACCCCAGGTGGTCTAAATTTCCGGAGCCCTCCACTACGGCCTTTCTCTCCTCTCTATCTCTTTCACTCCCTTGCCCCACCCCCACGGACGCTTAGCCGTGCTCCCTACATGGGCTGCAGAAATTAGCGTCCTTTCCTAACCGAACCACAATCATCATCATCATCATCTCTCGAACACCTCCTCTGTGCCTGTGCCGCACTTGCACAGGAACGTTCGAGGGTCATCACAGCCTACCGGAGGAAGGGATTTCCAGCCACCACAGTCAACCACTTGCTGTTCCCGACTCGCCCCCATCTATCAGCGCTGCAGAGTCTGGTGGACTTCATAGATGAAACAGGCATCGCAGCCTACCGCTGAGCCCGGGTTGCCCTCCCGCGCCTCCCCTTTCAGCCGGCTTACTTCTGCATTGCTGAGCGAACCCTGACATCTCTCGTTACCTTTCTGTCCTCTTTATTTCCCATTATCTCCTCCCCAAGACGCTGTGCTGTGCTCCCAGTTGGGGCTGCAGAAATAAGCGTCTTTTCCTTGCATTAATCACTACCACCACAAACCACCACCACGACTGCAACGCTGGTGAACAAGAGTCAGATTGACTAATTGATTGATTGATTGTGGTTCGGAAGGGATGCTAATTTCTGCAGCCCATGTAGGGAGCACGGCCAAGCGTCCGTGGGGGGGGGGGGGGAAAGGGAGTGAAAGAGACAGGAGAGAAAGGCCGTAGTGGAGGGCTCCAGAAATTTAGGCCACCTGGGGTTCTTTAACGTGCACTGACAACACACAGTACACGGGCCTCTGGCATTATCGCCTCCATCGAAAATGCGACCGCCGCGGCCGGGATCGAACCCGCGTTTTTGTTGTGGCAGCCGAGTACCGTAACAACTACACCACCGCGATCGATGGGCGCGGACCGTTCTTCTAGACTGCGTTCAGTCACGCGAGAAGGGCTTGACATAGTACCCAGCACCTCCGCCAGAAATGTAACACAGCATGTGAAAACTCTTTAATAAATTAAGTTAAAGTGGACGAATTTGTGTCCAGGAAGCAGAATGGCTTAGCAAGCGTCGGCCTAGTCGCTCTCGAGAGCACCGTCTGCACAAGCTCCGCGCCTCGTCGTCTTCTTTCTCCTTTGAGGGACAACTCTCGGAAGGCGCGCGACTCCTCTGCAACCACGTGCTATGATGAACGCTGTCGCTCTCCTTTGCACGTACGCCGCAAATGAGCGGGAGGGCTTCGGAACCTAACGGGCGCGTAGTTTGAAGCCGGCTTGTGTCAATATAATGTGTTAATCCGTATCTTTGTTGATACGCACGGCTATGAACATGGTGTGCAGTACGTTTCTGCCCATTGGCTCTTCTGTATTAAGAGACGAATCACAATAAACATTAGTGGTGAATGGCGCCATACTGGTGTACTGTGTGTTTCTTTTATGAAGCTTAAATTGCTCCAGCCACTGCCTAAAGGAGAGCCCGTTGTGTGAGTTTCTTCTGTGTCTAGTCCTTTTTATTTGCTCTATCTTCTTTCCTTTGACAGTATGAATAAACTAGCCCAGAAAAAAGTCCTGTTAGGCATAATGGGCTATTTGACAGTGCTTTGGCCATAATAAATTGTTGAGCCGAGAATGTAATAGAGGCCAACATTTCGACAAAAGGATCTTCCTTCATCAGCGTAGCAGCTGCCTTCCACAGCAGCCTCTTTTTATGCCTTGCCTTCCTGCCCCTACATGAAATGTGGAGAAGAACAAGCTTTTGTGAAGAGGATGGAAACACGCAAGCTCAGATACATGCTTCCTTTCACTCTTGCTCCTCCACCTTTGCAGCTGGAGAAGCATCAGTAGGCATAAAAGGAGGTTGCTGTGGAAGGCCACTGCTACCCTGAAGAAGAAAGGTCCTCTTGTCAAAATATTGGCTCCAAGTACATTCCTGGTTTAACGATTTATGATGACTTTATCACTTCATGTTCTCCCTGAACATCTACTTTGTTTTGATTGATAGCACGTGGTTACATGTTGCCACCACGCCAAGTGTAACCTGCCTGTCCGAGGTATAAGACGAATGATGGAACATTAACATAATAACGGATTACATACGCTTCTTGGAGAAAAGTGGAAGCCGTGTGCTCTGTGCTCTTCCACTTTTCTTCATGATGGTTCTCAACATGCCCTAACTGCCATGCCTGAACAGCCACTTTATACGCACTTGTTGTCCAAGACATGTCGCGGCACAATGAAAGTCACAAACATGTTTTTTGATGAAAGATCGCTGTGATTTCTTGAATGCTTTAATAATTAATTGAGGAGTTTTATTACTTGTTGGCTGCTAGGAAAGTCTTTTTGGATGAACCTATACAGGCAATTTCTTAAATGTACTTTTATCCAGCTACACTCGCCAGAGGGACAAAAACTGAAATATAAAAACGCATATTTTCTAGTACAGGGAAGGGATTAGCAGAATTTGCACCAGCAGTAATTGTCTAAGGAAATGAAGTTTTAACTAACTTCTAATATCTGCAGAATTTACTTAGACTTTAGGATGCGTCAAAGAACACACAAATGAATGACACAGCAACCCATAGAAATGAACTAATGAAATAATGCTATCTATAACAATGTCCCCGTTTGCATATGCAACTAAAATAAAGAACATCATTAAAGAGTATATTTCCACAGCATCGATAATTTTCTAATGCATAAAAAATGATGCAAAGAAACCACATGAGTTATAATTTACTCCGCTAGGGCATTTTTTACTATTGGAGCACAGAAAAAAGGGTGGCAGGAGAACTATAGACTAGTGCTGTTCTTGTCTTGTCCTTGTTACTTTGGAACTGCTGTATTTTTCCTACAGAGGTCATGAACCAACTTGCTCAACACAGTATTGTACTTAGCTACATTAAACCACAGTGATCTTAAAGGGCCCTTAAACCACCTCCAAATATTTTTTAAACATTTCAAGTAAACACGTGCATCGAAACAAGAATGTTGTCACGATCAGTGATGCCAAATGTTGCAGTGCTGCGCAATGCTGGTGAGTCGCGGAAAAAAGCAATCCTGTGCACCTCTCCGGGCTTTTATGGTGCCTCCTGCTCGTCCTAAAGGCACCAATTGCAGGCACAGTTGATTGGTCAAATGAGAACCTACAACCTCTGACAAGGTCCGCAAACAAGTACGCATGCTCCATCCTCACCATACAGATCAGCTGTATCGGCAAGGTCATTAGCGTTATGCTTGCAAAAGGCAATGTGGCACGGCAACAACAGCAGTTAGCTGGGACGGTGGACAGTGTTTTGGAGAGTGCGCTGGTGATGGCGGATCATGTGACATTTGGAGAACTTCGCAAGGAGTAGACAAGACTAGCCAGACAATGCACGCTCAAGGAGAGAAGG
>JABSTT010004657.1:0-24186 GCA_013339685.2 Hyalomma asiaticum
CACCGATTTATTAGTATTTGTTCAAGTAAACTTGGCACGTTCCTCTTAAACAACACAGAAAACAAATAATGCACATCCGGAATGTAATCGAGAAGTCATATTTGTGCACGAACCATATTACTTAAAAACAGTTATAGGTTTTTCATTAAAAAGTGGAATCATTTAAGGTGACGACAAGCCAAAACGGCAGCCATCGATCACAATGAAAAATTCATAACGAAAAATTATTGCCAATAAAAGACAGAATACAATAATCATAGTTAAATTAGCTAGAATAATATACAAATAACAATAAACTTATTTCCCACCAGAGTCCGAAACACTTACAATACTTCAAGAAATGGAGGAATGCCTCACAAACTGTCATAAAACTACAATGTTTTGTACATAGAAGACTTCAATAAAAATATTCACGACAAAGTGATAACCAAACGCAGGCTCTTCTTGCTGTGCACGGTTATGGTTGAGCTTGTAAATACAGTTGTATATAGCCTTATTTGTGCGTAACAATATTATGGTCTGGAGAGTCTAAAAACAAATGCGCGAGGAAAATGTTATGTTTTATGAATAGGTAAAATGTCAATCTAATAAACATTCCCCAGTCTTTGCCAATCCCCTAAACATAAAATGGCTGAAATGAGGTAGACCTTTTTATAAGGTCGACCCCACAATTAAAGCAGATAAAAAACACCAGGCTTGCGCGGAATCGGTGGACAGTGACAGCGTAAGCTGCAGGAGCTACCTTCTTAGAGGCCATTGTAAACGCTTGGGGATCTGGCCAAGCGATCGGGCCATCAGGTATATCGAAGTGCCAAGTCAGGATTGTTTCATCATCATCATCATCATCATCATCATCATCATCAGCCTGTTTAGGTCCACTGCAGGACGAAGGCCTCTCCCAACGATTTCCAATCCACCCTATCCTGAGCGAGTTGGTTCCACTTTATGCCTGCAAACTTTTTAATTTCATCGCTCCATCTAACCTTTTGCCTGCCTCTGTTACGTTTTCCCTCTCTTGGTATCCATTCCGTTGCTCTTACTGTCCATCTGTTATCTTTCCTCCTCATGACATGTCCTGCCCAGGTCCACTTCTTTCTTTTAATTGATATAATAATATCGGCTATTCCTGTCTGTTCTCTGATCCGTTCTGCTCGTTTTTTATCTCTTAGCGTTACTCCCAACATTTTTCTTTCCATTGCACGTTGCGTGCTCCTTAGTTTTATCTCTAGTTTTTTCGTTATCCTCCACGTTTCTGCGCCGTACGTTATTACTGAGAGAATGCAGTGATTGAATACTTTGTTTTAGTGAGAGCGGTAAGTTTCCAGTCATGATTTCGTAATGCCTTCCGAATGCGCTCCAGCCCAGCCTTATTCTACGGAGAATTTCGTTTTCCTGGGTAGGAGTTCCTGATATTAACTGTCCCAGATATACATATTCGTTTACAAATTGTAAGGGTTCATTGTTGATTTTAAATTCCTGTTCCTTAGCTAAGCTATTGAGCATAACTTTGGTCTTTTGCCTATTCATTTTTAATCCAATTTTAATGCTTTCCCTGTTTAGGTCATCAATCATGTTTTGTAATTCTTCACCATCATTCCTAATGAGCACAATGTCGTCTGCAAATCTTAAATTGTTTAGACATTCTCCGTCTATTCGAATGCCCTTTTCTTCCCAGTCTAGACGTTTAAAGATTTCCTCTAAACATGCAGTGAATAGCATCGGGGATATCGTATCTCCCTGTCTCACACCTCTCCCGATCGGGATTTCTCTGCTTCTCTCATGTAGGAGTAGTGTGGCTGTGCAATCTTTGTATATGTTGTTGACGGTTTTCACGTATATGTCAGGTACCCCTTGTCTACGTAGAGCTTCTAGAATTGCTTGTATTTCTATCGAGTCAAATGCTTTCTCGTAGTCGATAAACGCCATATAAAGAGGTTTGTTATATTCCGCGTACTTTTCAATTACTAGGTTGATAGCGTGGCTGTGGTCCATTGTCGAGTAACCTTTCCTAAAACCAGCTTGTTCTCTCGGTTGGTTAAAGTCGAGTGTTTCTCTTATCCTTGTAGAAATTACCTTTGTAAATAGCTTGTATATTACTGGGAGTAGGCTGATTGGTCTGTAATTCTTTAAGTCCTTTATGTCACCTTTCTTGTGGATAAGGATTATATTAGCATTTTTGCAGCTGCGCGGTACGCTGCATGTCTTGATACATTTCGTGAAGAGCGATGCAAGTTTTTCAAGTACAATATCTCCTCCGTCTTTGATCAAGTCGGCTGTTATACCATCTTCACCAGCTGCTTTACCGCGGGACATGCCTTTGACAGCTTTTTTGACTTCGTCAGCGGTTATACATGGAATTTCATTGTCCTCCTCAGATTCTATTTCTATTAAGGTTGTATGGTCGGTCTGAGAACTGTACAGTGCAGAGTAGGCACCAGCATTAAAACGGTCAAAAAGAAACTGCACTTAGGGCTAAACAAAATGCATGCGCTAAAAGATAAACAAGGTAACGTTATCAACAGTTATCTTTTAGCACATGCATTTTGTTTAGCCCTAAGTGCAGTTTCTTTTTGACCGTTTTAATGCTGGTGCCTTTCTCTACGGCTTTCTCTATTTCTCTCGTGTTAAAGTTTCTTACATCTCTTTGCCTGGCTTTACTGATCAATTTTGATAGCTCTCCGAGTTCAATCTTATCTTTTGGCGAAGTTACTTTCATTTGTTCACGTTTTTTTATTAAGTCCTTGGTAGATTGGGACAACTTACTTGTTGTTTGCTTAGTTGTTTTGCCCCCGACTTCTATCGCTGTTTCAAGGATTGTTTTCGTTATGGTTTTGTTCATTTCCTCTACATCGTCACCGTTTTCGCCTAAGGCCTCGAACTTGTTGCTTAGGGCTACTTTAAATTCCTCGTTCTTCGCTCAGATTACCTCCAGATTGCATTTTTTTCTAGTAAATAATTTAGTTCTTGTCTTCTTTAGGTTAAGTACAATCTTCGCCCTTACTAATCTGTGATCGCTGCATTTTATCTTCCCCACTACTTCTGTGTCTTGAATTATACTTAGTTGTTCGCACATTATGAAGTCGATTTCATTCTTTGTTTCCCCGAAATTATGAAATGTCTAATTGACACCGAAAGTATTTTACGTTAATCGGGCATGTGCATTGGATATGTGCCAACATTCAGAGAAGTCAGGTTGCTGTCGGGCTGCGCACGTCGCCTGTCGCGTGACGCATGGCACAATACGACAAAACTGCTTCACGCGGCAGCGCTTTGTAAAAAAGACGACGGTAAAGTTGAAGGAGGTCTTTTCATAATGGTGATGATGATGCTCTGTAATGGGTGCAGAGCTACAAGGCATGCACCCCTGTGCCCTTTCAAATGATTCCTCGCACTCGTTATGCAATGCACTTTCCTCGACGCTTGGTGGCGTATTACTATTTTGCAACGTAACATTGCATAGACGTAGCTCAGTGGTAGAATGCCCGACTGCCATGCAGACTGACGTCAGTTCATATCCTCCTCGGTCATGGTTATTTTTTTCTAAAATTGGCGTGATAGTTGTTACGACACCGGTGGACACCGACGGCGGCAGCGGACAACTACGACGCGAAAAACAGGCCTTGTTGGGATCTTATTAACAGCTTACGCTGTAAAATTGGGGCATCACAGAAGATGAAAGCTGTAGTCACCATCGTAAATAAAAATGGAATTACTCAAAATCAGCTAGGAGAAACGGTTAACGAAAATGAGGGATAAGAAAATATCATGGGAATTCAAGAAGGTTACTTGGCTTCAAGTTACGGCACAAAGGGAAACAGAAAACGGAAATGAACTAGAGAACATATTCAATCATTTCTGCAAAAAGATTCAGGACATAAAAAAGAAACATTCAAAATATGATTCAAATTAAGAAAAAAAGCAAAAACCACGTTAGAACTTTGGTTTAGAAATGGAAAATAAAATAGTAAGGACATTACGCAAACGCTATCAAAGGTGCACAAATGTATTAAGAGATGATTTTAGGAAAATATTCCAGGAGGGATGAGAAAAATTATGAAAGAATTAGATGGTACTAAGAGTACATCCTGGAAAGAACACCGTGGCAAACAAGAAAATAACCCATTTATTCTCCCTAAAAACCAGCCGCTGATAAAACCAAAAAGGAAATAGTATTTCTCAGCCTAATTAAGGACAACGGTGAAGCAACACAGTCCAAAGAAGAGTCCATAATTTATACTTTAAATAACCTTTATTGAAGAGATAAGAACACCGGCGAAGCAGAAAAGAGAAACAGTACTCACCAAAAAATAGAGGGAGTGGAAGATGAGCATATTGATTTTACAGAAACTGAAGAAGACTACATAGGTAACAACGCAAATAATTTAAGTCCAAGGCAAGACAACTTAAGAAAACCGACTTATTGAAATAGTTTATCAAATGCAAAAAAGTTTTTCTGAATATCTTCAATGCAGCAATGAGACTGAGACATTGCCCACCAGCTTGGAGAGAGTGAAAGTTAACGCTGGTCCCAAGAAACAAAGACCAATATCCACAAAGCACAAACATGTTAAGGCCTATTGCTGTCAACTCTATATTTGGTTAAATATTTGGAAAACTTATTTACTATTTTCTCTATCACTAATTTGAGACCAAGAACTTTTTCCAGATATTAAATTCGGCGTCACCATCGGTAAATTAGCAATCGCAGCATTATGCCAACGAAAATGTAACATTGTGCAATCACTAAAAAACTATGACCTTGTTGTAGTAATTTCATTGGATATCACAAACACATTTGTAAATATTTAACTTGAAAAAGAAAAGACAAACGAATTTGAAAATACGAATTGACATGAGAGAACTACGTCCATTAATTCTTCTGGAAGATAGAATAATTACGTGTGAAATGAAAAAACGTAAAATAAATTTGATGTTAGCTCAACAAGCACCACAGGGTTCGGCCGTCAGCCCATTTTTATGAAATCTAATCGTCTCAGAACTTATATTGAAAATGCCTTAAAATATTACCGCTCAAGGATTCGTAGGTGATTTAACAATAATAGCAAGGGGGAAAACTAGACTGAATCTAGAACAGGAAGCAGGTAAATTCTATGATTCCTAGTAACTTACATGCTTCCTGTTCCAGATTAAGGAATCATACACGACTGGAGCAAACACAGCCCAGAAATGCAGCCCGGGATGCACGCTCCGGATCAAGCCACCGGGACAACGTATCGCCACAAAACAATCGGGCACAATGAACAAGTGTTTTCGATATAACTGCTGATAGACGCGAATAGGGTCTGTCGCCCTCGCCTCGGTTGCTTCCATGGTCCTATTCGCCGGAACTGTAAATTCTAGCTCCATCGAGCATTCGTAGATGAATTGGCAGGGCAAATATTCTTAGATGTCAGTTTATCGGCACCCAATTTACGCGTCGTCTTGAAATCAATTGTCTCGACGTCTTCGACTTGAGCCTCCGGTATTACACCTTGCCGTCCTGCCCGACCCCCAGCGTCGGAAGTACAAGAAAAGCATGGGGAAGTTATCTCCAATAACCCAACGTTTGGATGCTGCAGCAAGATCAAGTGGCTCAGCTTCAGTTGCTCCTCAAAACTGTTTTCGTCAGGCTCTACCGTGTCGAAGTCTCTTCGCAATAAAAGGGTGCTCCGCCGGAGCAAATCTAGTATTGACTCGCAGCTTTCTCAAGTCAGGCTGCGCTTGGCCATCCATATTGAAGCGCTCGTACTCCACCTCGTCGACAGGGGTTGCCGTCGCTGTAGGACGGCGACTTGCGGGATGATTTAGGTAGTTCTTGTTGTCCTGCATAACTACACTTTTGACATCCTCACTGCAAGGCTGATCCTTTGCTATACGAAGGTCTGTGTCACGCCTTCGTGTGAGTGGGAGCCTGCCAGAACGACCGGCCGGCTCTGGCAGCAGCTGCGCTTGACGAACGCGTTCGGTCAGCGAAAACGCGGGCTGCCCCGAGCGTACCCTCTGTACAACCGAGCAGGATGTAATTCGAGGCAAGGGAACGTGTAGTACGGCACCGCTGTCGCCCGTCCTGCGCTTCCTCTGCACCACGCTTTTCTCCAGACTGCAAAGGTCGGCCAAATCGGTGATGCGGTACAAAGCGCTGCAACAATAGTTCGAAGTGAGTGACACAAGGAAAAGTGGCACTGACTCAGGCGGTGGAACCGTGCCCTCGCTCCAGTCGTAGAAAGCGAATTGCACCGACGGAGAGTCCTTGGATGCTTCGTGGCTGTCGACCGCAGTTGTTTCAACCGCCTTGGACGAAGCTGGGACCTTCGCAGCTGGGTTGCGTGTTGTAGATGCGATGCTGCTCAACATCTCCGGCACGCATCCACTTGCTACGGCCATGCTGCGTTCATTCACCGACATTCCCGTTGACGTCGTCTCGGTGGTGGCCTTATCGAGGGTCTTGTACTCGATAGCCGACTGGCTCAAACTTAACGGAGCGCTTCCTGGGGGATAGTCGCTGGGCAATCTCTCAGTGTCCTGAACGCCACCTGGAAATGATTTTGGCAAGGACCAGTCATATTAAAAGGCACTAAGGTTCATTGGCTGAAAATTGACTTTTGTTGCTTAAATATAGGACAAGCGTTGTTCTTTTGCGAATTTCGCAGTGGCTCCGCCACGCGAGCTTAGATGTCTGGTGCACGTGCGCCATAAAGGTTTGATGTACGCCGCTTATTTCGTCATGCAGGCTACGTAACATTCCATATAAACTTGAGTGTAGTGAACTTCTTCTTATGAGTGCCGCAACGTATACCAACTATTGCGGTACACCTAGGCAGTGGGGTACAATGAGAACGAAATAATTTTACTATACATTAAATTTATACTCACTTTTCGTGTTCTCGTTCCATGTTCTCGTCGCCTGCCTTTGCAAGATGGCGAGGGCACTTGCGAATGGCCTCTCAGCGATGTCCATTGGAATCTGAAGCCGCTTCGTGGTGTACTCCTTGGACGGCTTTTCCGCTGAAAGGTTTGTCGTTGTCCCTAAGGGAGGGAAGAGCACCGACGGTTTGATGGTGAGCGCGCTTAGGATATCCCTAATGGGCGACAACTTGAGAGAAATGTCTGTTGCTTCACCAGTGTTTCCACAACTATGGGTAAGCCTTAGGGATGCTCCACCACTTGAGATGTTTTGTGGAGCGAAGGCGGCCTCAATAAGAAATAAGTCGCCATAGCCTTGAGGCACGCTGAGTAGCACAGCCTCTAGCTTTCTCACGCCTCTCTCGCTGCTGCCGTATTTTGCACCATCGGTGCTCTTCTCACTGGCCGTTGGATGTCGTGATGACTGCCTTGCAAGCGTTATTTTGTCGCCCGACTCGGTTTCACTGATAGCCCGTTTTACATTCCGTTTAATTCGAGCATGGTCAGCTTCTGCGATAATATTTTGCTTGTTATTATCAAGCACCTTATTACGCACAGCTTGTAAAAGCTGTGGTGTCTGTCGAGCTGCTGCCTTGGACACAAATCTCTCCATCAGGGGTTTTCGCTTAGAAGCTCTTGGCTCCTGCAAAAGTTTTGTTGTGCCGGTGTCAGTATGCATTGCCAAGGCTGGTTTTCGTGCCGCTGATTTTTGACGAACTTCACGGCTGATGACGCCACAGGGATATGGAAAAGTTTCAGGGACATTAGCTCCTCTCTGTCCTCTGACGACTGCGTCTGTGTTTACCATGATTCGGCCGGTGCGAGGGTATTTCACCTTGTCCCGTTTGCTCTTGAGAGGTATCCGGGCGCCAGTTGGGCAGCTGTATTCGTCTGACGAAGCATATTCTGCTTCGTCACGTGCGCATATCAGCCTCGAAAGCAGTCGGGCAAATTCGCAGCCTTTTTCGATGCCAATGTCGTCGTATTGAAATTTCTCTTTTGTTCCTGCCGCACCATCATCGGCAAGGCCGTCCTTGTGCGCTGCGCTCTGACTGGGCCCAGCGGAGCCGGGACTTCGCAGTGAGTGCGCGCCATTCTTCGTGGGCTGGAACGCCGGAGGTGTGGGCCGTTTCTGTCTGCTCTTCTTTTCTGAAAGCGAATCAGCAACGTCGAACACTGTGTTATCTTCTCCCTCCTGCGTATGCGACCGCTTTTCCTTTTCGTGGAAACCCGAGTGGTCAACTGTAACTGCAACAGGAACCTGGCCTGGCCTAGTAACTTTGCTCGCTCTCTTCTCAGACTCAGCAAGATGTGGCGTACTCTCCGCTTTTTTTCTGTCCTCCGCAATGGAACTCCTCAAAAAACGTGGCGTACATGAAGGACCCCTCCTCGCGTTGTGCAAATGTGCGCTCATTGAGCTTTTGTCCGTCGTTGCCAGGAAATGCCCGCTCTCATCTGTTAACTGGAAATGCGTCAGGGATTCTTGCCCGCTCGGTTGCAAGCTTTTTTCCGCTGCCGTAGCTAGTACGATCATCTTCACTGTTCTTTTTTTCCTATGCAGGCTCCCCGCCTTCCGCTTTGGCGCTCCTTTGGTTGGCACAGAAAATTCGTTGAGAAGAACACTGTCGCCGAAGGTCACGCCTAGGGGAAATGAATCAGAGTAAATGTTACACGGTATATTATCTATAAGGCGAATATGAAAGGCTTGCGGAACAAATGTGCATCTATTATGCAACTGAATGGTTAAATAATTCCTGCGCAGTCCTGTTATGTAAAGCGAGGTCTATAAAGAAATTAGTAAACTGGCATTCGCCTGTTTGTAACACAAACATAAGACGAAATCCAAAGGAATTTTTCAGACAGGGAAGGAAAGGCGACAAACATTTTTCGTCAAGTGAAGATTAAACATGCTACTAACCTCATTCCGGCGTCGCTTTATAATTAATTTGTCTAACCAGGGCGATAGCAATTGTCACTTCGAGAGCGAATAAACGAACTACTCGAACCACCCGGAAAATGAGCACAGCGAATCAGTTCTGCGGAATCCTGCAAGGTAGAGTAGGTATCATGAGAAGCAAATGCTGCATGCCACCTTTTCTAGCACCACGTTACAAGGAAATACATAGAAAATTTTCATTTATGTAGAATGCGCCACACCTGTTTTTCTATATTCATTTTCTGAGTGCTTGAGGTTGCCGATATTCTCTCGGTGCCATTCTCTCGGTAGTGCAGATGGTAGAGTAGGGTTTCGAAATGGGCTTATTGGTTATGCATGAAGGTATATAGCGTGGCACATAAAACACGGACAAATAAAGGTCACGATGACACCCGCAGAGGGCAAACTTTCAACAGTTTATTAATGGGAGCAACATGACCCTTTATACATTGGCACAACAAGATTGAGCATGAAAGGGGGGCAATTGTACTACAAGGAAACATTTCCGTACACGTGGCGCACTACTCGGGTAAGCTAGTTCCTTCTTGGATAGCCAGATGAAAGCGCCACTAACACACTTGTCCCGTTGGCATGTGATATTGCGAGTCTCCGTAATGAGACGTGTCATTTTAAATCTTGCTTCTCGCTAAGATTATGCAAGCATAAAATTTAGGTTTACACCGGTACATACCAGAGTGGAGTGCCAGCAAGTCTCGCGTCTTGTTTTTTATTGCTGGCGTGTTCGCACAGCCGGTCGTTGATGCAACGACCGTGTTGTCTAACATAAAAATGGTTACATGTTAAAGGTATCTGGTGGACTACGACCTCAGTACATTTAGCATAAGAGATGTCATGCTCATTGCTTGCTTTACTTGGTGTAGTGCTTGGGTTTGTAATTTTGCCCACTTCAGCAAGCTTTTCTGGTGCTTTTCTGGCGCTTTTTGTGCGATGTTTTTTAGTTATGTGACAGCTTGTGAATAGAACGAATTACAACAAATTTCTGTCTTGTTTGCCACTCTCATGCAAATCGGAGCATACGGTAGGTTCAAAAGTTCTTATATTCCAAAGCTTTTCCTCTACGGACACTACCAGGTGCTTAGGGTAACCTGTTTCTGAGAGGGGGGAATTTTCTTCCAGGAAACTTTTGCTCTTTAGGAGAGGGCATGGTTAGCTGGTATAGTAGGTTCTTTATACATAGAGCCGGGACACTCCCACTGTAGTAGGGAGTTTCTACCTCGATCCTCGCTTCAGGGAGCCTCCTCGCCGTACTGTCAATTAGGGAAACGATACCTTTTGCGCCTGTGAACTCGTGGTTCCGGACCAAATTCCTTCGCACAATTACTGTGCTGCTGTTAGTATCCCGTAGCACACTTACACGCTTTCCTGCCACTATTCCCGTCAGTACTGCCATGTTCTTATCCAGTGCTCCGGGGTGTGCAGTTGTTATGGCATCAACGATCGGAACATCTTTCCGTCCTTAAGTTCCAACAAGCCTTGAACTTTTTCATCGTCTTCCTTTTTCAGCGGGGCATATACACACGACACCTGCTGAACCTCTTTCACTTCATTCCGACGCGTGTCAGCTTTGTGACCGGTTTGCCCGCATTTAAAGCACTTCACACTGGGGCGAGAAAAATTTGTTCGGCAGTCATTAGAACGATGTCCCAGCGGAGTACCTAGGTAACACCTCGTAATAGGCTTCGGACGGTTTCTTCTTTCAACAGGTGTCGATTGCTTTACATCTTCCAGTATCTCCCTTGTTATCTTTCCAAGATTGGTTCCTCCTTGCGCCTCCAAAAAATGGTCTGCTGGTTCCAGCATGTCGCTGAGAGACTTGACTTTTCTCGCTTCCAGATAAAGAGACAGGCTCGGGTGGCAACTGAGGAGAAATTATTCCTTAATAAGAAGCTCTCCAAGCGTGCCGTACTCCTGTTCAATTTCTGAAAGTTCAGTCCACCGATCCACGGCTGAGTCGCGCAGCATGCTGCGTAGCAGTCTCTCCATCGGCGGGGTTTCCCGCCCTGAACTTGTTTCGGAAGTCTTCTACAGTGAATCTTAATCTTCTCAGCAAAGCAGCCTTAACTCTCGAATAATTGCAGGTATCCACAGGCGTTAACCTGCCGTACGCACTGAGCGCTTCGCCGCTCAAACAAGTGCTCAACGCCGATGCCTATTCCTCCTCCGGCCAATTCTGACTTCTAGCAACGGTTTCGAATCTGTGCAACTACGTATCTAAACAGCCTTTCTCTCATCGAACGCCACAAGCAGCTTGCTCGGATTCAGTCGGAACGAGCACTCTTCCCGTTCCGTGCTGTCGACTCGAACAGGCGCGTCAACGCGCTACTGCAGTCGGAGACGGTAAAGCTCCCAGTCATGCTGCCTTTGCCTTTCGCTCTCAGCCATCTCCGCTTTCTTCCGTCTTTCCCTCTCAGGCATCTCCGCTGCTCTTTCTTCTTTCGCTCCTTCAGCTGCTAGCCGCTCCTTCTCGACCTCCGCTTTCAGCTGCTGTTCTAGTCTTTCTCTTTCTTCTTTCATCTGTCTTACAGATGAAAGAAGAAAGAGAAAGACTAGAAGGCTGCTAGCCACTCCTCAATCTCTGCTTCCATTTCTCGTTCCTTCATTTCCGTTCTTTCATTTGTCTTTCCGTCATTCTCTTTCTGGTTCTTTCCCTTCTCTTGCTTCTTTCTCTTTCTGGCTAACCTACTTCCGCAACTCAGCTCCGGCCTAACCCATGTTTTCACCAAGGGCAACTCACTTCTCAAGATCCATGGTGCCCTTCTACAAAATCTAGTCGCATGTACAAATATCTGCCTATACTTCGACTCTCAAAATATTCTTTACACACAGGTTAACGAGAACGTCGTGCAACACACAATATCGTCTACGCCAACACGTACACAACCTTAGGCTCGTCCTCCCTGCTTTGAACACACTTAAGCATCAAAGAAATCCTGTCGCAGACGCTAGAAATATTGCCACCAATTCGTGCTGTGAGGTACATGACGCGATCGCCGGAACTAATTCCAAGAACCAACGTCTTCGCTCCCCGAAAAAGATCCCACGAAGGCTTGGCCAATGAGGTTTTTGGTCCCTTTCGGCGCACTAGCAAAACGCCAGCAGTGGTTCAAAGACCGAGTCAGAGCCAAGGGTGATCAAACAAAACAAGCATATTCTCATCAAATAGGCAGTTACACAAAACGTACACAAACACGGCTCTTCCAAGCTCAAACACGGTTACAACTTTACACGAAACCAAGAAACTCGAACAAGCTCATGCAGTGCAACAAGGAATAGAACACAAAAGAGTCCTATTCACCAAGTCACTCGAGGCGTCTCCTCAACTCGCAGATTGCAGGTGGGCTTGTCAGCTGGCTCGTGGAACAGCGCCTTTCTTCTCGCTGAGTCAAGCACGACTTCGATTGTCGCTACTGTTGCTACGTCTACTTGCTACTACTCGCGGCCCATGGTGGGCTGTTTATATAGGGTTGAAAAGATGTTCTAGAAGTTTCGGTGCGGCCCACGTGATACAAGCACGTACAACGGTGAAAACCTTCTTGCCCATTCTCGGTCCCTCGCCATTGTGGCGGTGCCTCTTTCTCCCTCTCACTGAGCGAGGAGCGTCGGTGTGTACTCTCCGCCTCCTCTGTGTCCCTACATCTGTCTTGCGAGCGCGCTCCCCATGATAAAACTCTTTCTACGAAATTCTCCCCTTTTGGAGATTCGGCGTGACCTTGGGCGCCTCTTCGGTGCGCTGCTTTTCTTATTGTTGTTTCGGGATTTCCCTCCAGCTCGACGCCGGGTTTCTCGTCGAAATAGGCACTATTTTGTGACATCCACAAAATAGACAGGGACTGTTTCATCAAATAAAGCCAACCATGTTCCGCGACCTATCTGCACGCGCACGAATTCTCCATTCGTCAAGTTTTTGAGTGCTTTGGACGGAAGCGCAAAGAAAATCATGTGCCGTGCCAAGGACACGAAACTGCGAAGACAGTCGTCGGCCTGAAGTTGAACAACCGCAACGATACAGCCAATGTCACGTGCCGACGTCATTGCTGCAAATGCAAGAATGGTTACCACGGAGCAGTCAATGCCGTCTGCCGTAGACATGGCCCTCTGCTACCAGTCATGGCCGAGTGTGATGCATAAGAAAAGAGTTCACCACACAAAAAAATGGGGAGGACAAAAGGAACGAGCATGACAGGACGAGAGCTGCACTGCCAACAAAAATTTTATTGAAAAACCGAAGCTTAAGTATAGGCCTGTCTTCCACGTTTGTTTGATGATCTTTGTTTTTCCAAAAAGCCATTTCTTTATTAAGTAGTAGTACTGACGGAGGGGCACTGATGGACACTGTCCTCACTGGACTGAAGTGGCAGACTTGTCTCGTGTACCGTGACGATGTGGTAGTTTTTTCTGAAATGTTCGAGCAGCATCTTCACTGCCTGCTGACTGTGTTGGAAGCTATTCAATCGGCCGACCTCACACTGATGCCAGAGAAGTGCCAGTTTGTCTATGAGGAGCTCAAGTTTCTCGGGCATGTGGTAAGCGCCAGAGAGGTCCGACCTGACACAGACAAGCTCGCCGCCGCAGCATTTCCGTCTCCCACCGATAAGAAGGCCGTTCGACGCTTCCTTGGTTTATGAGCTTACTATCGTAGGTTCATTCACGGCTTTTCGAAGGTAGCGGAACCTCTCACCCGCCTTACACCTGACGACAAGCCATTTGTCTGTGGTAATGAGCAACAGGAGGCGTTTGCTGAACTGCGATAGCGAATCCAGTCAGGACCGTTTCTCGCTCATTTTGACGATGACGCCGATACCCAGGTGCATACCGACGCCGGTAACGTTGGCCTTGGCGCTGTGCTCGTCCAGCCTCAGGATGGACTGGAACGAGTCATAGCGTATGCCAGCCGCTCACTATCCCGTGCCGGGGCAAATTATTCGACTACGGATAAAGAGTGCCTCGCGGTCGTGTGGGCGATTACCAAGTTTCGTCCCTATCTCTATGGTCGTCCTTTCAAGGTAGTGACAGACCACCACGCACTTTTTGGTTGGCAAGCATGCGCGACTCTTCAGGACGACTAGCACGGTGGAGCCTGCGGCTACAGGAATTTGATATGACCATCGTTTATATGTCTGGCCGTAAGCACGAACATGCTGATGCATTGTCATCATCCGGTCATGCTGTTCATCCGGTCAGTCCGGAAGCTGAAGACGATGATGGATTCCTTGGCGTCATTAGCTCATCGGACTTGATCAGACGGCAGCGAGACGACGCGGATATTGGACCAATAATCGGTCACCTCCAGGGCCGCGACGCCGCCATACCACGCCATCTGTACCGCTCGACGGCGTCCGTCTGTCTGCGAGACAAGTACTTGACAAAAAGAACGCCCTTTCCAACAGCCGTGCCTATCTCTTAGTGATTCCAAGAGACATGCGAGACGGAGTCCTCTTTGCTTGCTACGACGAGCCTCCATCTGGCCATTTAGGCTTCTCACGTCCACTCGCCAGAGTATAAGTGCGATGTACTATTGGCCCGGGCTTTCGGCCAGCGTCAAATTGCACGTGAAAAGCTTCGTGAATGCCAGCGCCGCAAGAAACCTTCTCTTAAGCCGGCTTGCTTACTTCAGTCAATTGAAGCTCCTCGCACGCCGTTCGAGCAAGTGGGCATGGACATTATCGGACCGTTTCCTCTGTCTGCCGATAGCAACAAATGGCTGATCGTTGCGACTGATTATTTCACTCGCTATGCTGAGACACACGCGATACCACGAGCCACAGCTTCTGAGGTAGAACAATTCTTCATGCGCCACAACGTACTGCGGCACGGTGCTCCCTCCACTGTCATTGCGGACAGAGACAGCATTCACAGCGCAGCTTATGGACGAAGATTTTGACCTAAGTAACACCAGACATCGAAAGACGACAGCGTACCCCCCCCCCCCCCACCAACTGGTTTACCGAGCGACTTAACAAGACTATCACAGACATGATCTCAATTGTGCACTGAAGCCCAGCACAAAACATGGGCCCGGATCTTGCCTTACGTGACCTTCGCGTATAACACCGCAGCGCAAGAGACGACTCGATTCACGCCATTTCGCCTTCTTTAGGGTCGGGAAGTCCAGACCATGCTGGACGCTATGCTGCCTTGTCAAGACGGTGACCGGTTGACACCTGACGCCGAGGAATTCGCTGGGCGCGCCGACGAAGCTCGACAACTCGCGCGGCTGCACATCGGTCAGCAGCAGCAAGCAGACGCACCCGCTACAACATCAATCGCAGAGTAGTGTCCTACAAGCCTGGAGACCAAGTTTGGGTGTGGACCCCCGTTCGTCACCGTGGCCTATGTGGAAAGTTACTGGGCCGGTACTTTGGCCCCTATAAAGCACTACGCCGCGTCAGTGACGACAACTACGGAGTGGTCCCGCACACAACGTCGCAGACATAGACCAGGACATCACGTCCACCAAGTTCATGTTGTACGCATGAAACCTTACAGTACGCGTGTGTAACTTTCGTACTCTTCATCGTTCCGCGTGTGTGTGTGTGTGTATGTCTCTTCATTTCTCTTCATGAGCTTGCTTTCTTGCTTGACTCTCCCCCGGTTACCTTTGGTCCTTTTTATCTCTTTTTCCCCATTTCTTAAGACTATATATATATATATATATATATATATATATATATATATATATATATATATATAATGTTGTAGCATCGGGGCGATGATGTTTTTCTATCAACGGGAGTGGGGGGGGGATAATGCCACCTGCCTGTAGTGGGTAGAGTGCAAGACCGATACTGTTTTTCTCGCAAGGGGGTATAATGGCACCTGCCTGTGGTGGGTAGAGTGCAAGAATGGCGCTGGCCAAAACGAAGAAAGAAGACCACGCGTTACTTCTTCGCTCGAGAGCCAGCCCCGACGAACGCGTCTTGCCGAAGCTAGCCCCTCAGCTACTAATAAAGCCCCCGAGGACCTCTGGAAGCTTGTGCCAATATCATGTGCTCCAATGATCTCTCTTTCCAGCTCGTCTTTTGCGCGCCCAAGAAATCTGGTTTTACGAAAAAAGAATACATTTCCAATCCCGACAATGAACAGCGAGATTACCGCTCGTACCTTCCTAAACTATAGTACTCCTCAGGTCGCTTACTCCTTAGGAAGCTACTTGCAGAAACCTCTATGACGTCCCTGAAGTTTGGGGAAAAAAACAACAGGTTAGTGAACATTTCAAGAAAGGGCTAGCTTTCACCACGTATACAAACTTTGAGTTTTCCATAGTACTCCATACCGCACAAAGAATTCTTTATCGCTGTTAGAATTGTGATTGAAGAGCGGGGACAAGTGCCTTTTCACAACAGGTTGTTGTTATGTGGGGTTTAACGTCCGAAAACCAGCTCTGATTATGAGAGACGCCGTAGTGGTGGGCTCTGGAAATTTTGACCACCTGGGGTTCTTTAACGTGCACTGATATCGCACAGCACACGGGCCTTAACATTTCGCCTTTCACAACAGGTCAGGTGTGAAAACCATTGATCTTTTTAAAAAGAAGCCCTTTTAGAATTCTATGTTCAATTGACAGCCGTGAATTTTAACGACCAGTTTTACATACGGAAAGCTGGAATTTGTATTCGTTCATGTGTTGCGCCTATGCCTGACAATTTTCTTTCATGAATTGTGAAATGTTTGCGTAGATCGCTCGCTAAGCTCCATATTTTTAGATATGTCGATGACTACTTTGTGATAATGGAAAAGCCGCAGACATTATCTATAAAAGAAGCAGCTGCTGATACACTTGCAACATTCAAACACGTTGAAAAACACTCCATATTTACATTTGAACTTCCCTGTAAAAACAGCATTCAAATTCTTAACAGGAGTATTCACAATCCCAGGTCGAAAAATGCAGTCCTCCCCATACAGTAGCACCCTTTCAAAAAGAAGCAAGATAGCGATAGCAACGAATTGTGTGAATGCCGCCTTGCAAAAAGCGTGTCCGTATAAAATGGAAAGCAGCGTAAACTTACAAATTGAGCTTCTACGCATGTCGGGCTATCCGGCAGATAGGGTATCAGCGGTCGCTGATGCTTTGATGTAACAGAAGTGGGGCGCAAAGGAAAAATGTAATCCTGATCTAAGGAACACATTTGATGTTATTCCGTGCAATCATAAAGTATTCGATAATCTAAAGAAGATAGGTAGCAGATGTAACGTGGATGTGCTCTTCTCGGCCCTAGCAAGTTGTCAAAACTATGGTCGAATGATGACAAACGAGGAAAAAGCCAATGTGCACTGTCAAGCACCAAGTTGGTTCACACGCGGTACTACAAATGTTGCGTACTGCATTCCGCTCACCTGCGACAAACCGTACATAGGGAAAACAGGCCGGTGTTTTAATGAACGAGCTAAGGAGCACTATAATTTAGTGAAGGAAGGTACGAGCGGGCACCTTGTTCACTGTCGGGATTGCAAATGTAAACCCATTTGTCGTAAAACCAGATTTCTTGGACGTGCGAAAGACCAGCTAGAAGGAGAGATCATCGAAGCATATCATATAAGACTAGTAGGCATTCAGTATTACTACTTGATAGAAAATGGCTTGTTTTGGAAAAGCGAGATTATTGTCAGGCGTGGAAGCTTCGGTTTCTTCAATAAAATTTCAGTTGGAACTGCAGCTCTCATCCCGTCTGCTTGTTCCTTTCGTCGTGCCCGTTTTTTTTCGTGCTGTGAATGGCTTTTTATGGATCCTCACCTATTAGCCACACATTCTGGCTTCTGCGACTGTGGATGACTACAGTTAAAACAAGCAACGGTCCTCAGCCGCTTGCGCTAGAGAGAGCCGCGATAGGAGAAAACGACGGGGATATAACAGAACAGCCGGCCTTTTGTACGGTGGTGCCTGTCGCTCCAGTTGTCATCATATATATATATATATATATATATATATATATATATATATATAATATATATATATATATATATATATATATATATTGTCACGGTGCTAAGGAGGAAGACAACGATCGCGAGTGAGACGAAGAAGACGACGTAGTGGGTTAGCCTCTCGGTCTGTGATCGGGCCTGTGCCGGCGATATCATTTCTGTTATTAAAACGGCCTTCCATTTAGCCTTATATCTCTGCTCGTTCCATCGTGGTGGAAGTGCCGCATATATATATATATATATATATGCGCATGGATATTTCTGGGACGGTGTGTCGAACCGCTGCCGTCGTGACCTGCTGGCTTAATGCTCATGCCCACAACAGTATTGCATTTAGGACAGCTTGTTCGGCATTGAGCATAATAGTTAGCATATCAAATTGTAGACATCCTTAGTGACCACCTGACCTTAATCAAATTAATTCAGGAAAGCCTTTTGGTTCCACCTTCTACAAATCCAAAACTTAATTCCTCCTATGCAAATGAAGCGTACTGTACCTGTTTCTTCTTATCCATGAAATAAATGTATGTAAGCTATTCACTTCGTTGTTTTTCGTACCAATCTTCTGAATGTACTTTTGTTCTGCGTCTAATGGCATCACATTTGTATTTCTTGATTACGATGTTTGTTTGTTTTTTCCTTACCCAAAGAATATTTTTGTTTGACTGCTCATTCAGGCTTGTGTGAGCGGGGAATCGGCGTTTCGCCAGGCTTTGCCTTTACGACCACCACCCAGGCAACGTGTGCTTGATTTGTTGTCTGAAAATATATGAATATGAGTGGCCGTACGCGCACCATCACCGGTTGCCTTTCTGTGAGGTCGGCTTGTGTGCAGGCATTACCGAATCAAAACCTGCTGGCGCGCCTAATGGAAATCTTACCAGTAGTCGGCGATTCGGCTTCGACGTGCGCCCTCTTGAAGACCGCTGCCTCCTTCCCTGGAGCGGCTCTAGCCGGTGTGGCTTGGGCGGCGTCGGAGTGAACAGCCGCGCTGAAAGGCGCAGCGGCTCAGCGGACACCGAATGCCTCGTCGACGTTGTCTGAGAGGTGTCTTTGCTGAAGTGAGCCTTGAGGGTGCGTCTGCGCTTCTGGTCTTTCATGAAAGAATCGTCGGTTGGGTCGGACAGGGCAAGCTCTTGCCTTCGCAGCGACGTTCTGGGAGGGGGGCTCGAGGCCATTCCTAGACACCTGTGATGACCGCAGGATAGGGTATCAGCGGTCGCTGATGCTTTGATGTAACAGAAGTGGGGCGCAAAGGAAAAATGTAATCCTGATCTAAGGAACACATTGATGTTATTCCGTGCAATCATAAAGTATTCGATAATCTAAAGAAGATAGGTAGCAGATGTAACGTGGATGTGCTCTTCTCGGCCCCTAGCAAGTTGTCAAAACTATGTCGAATGATGACAAACGAGAAAAAGCCAATGTGCACTGTCAAGCACCAAGTTTGGTTCACACGCGGTACTACAAATGTTGCGTACTGCATTCCGCTCACCTGCGACAAACCGTACATAGGGAAAACAGGCCGGTGTTTTAATGAACGAGCTAAGGAGCACTATAATTTAGTGAAGGAAGGTACGAGCGGGCACCTTGTTCACTGTCGGGATTGCAAATGTAAACCCATTTGTCGTAAAACCAGATTTCTTGGACGTGCGAAAGACCAGCTAGAAGGAGAGATCATCGAAGCATATCATATAAGACTAGTAGGCATTCAGTATTACTACTTGATAGAAAATGGCTTGTTTTGGAAAAGCGAGATTATTGTTCAGGCGTGGAAGCTTCGGTTTCTTCAATAAAATTTCAGTTGGAACTGCAGCTCTCATCCCGTCTGCTTGTTCCTTTCGTCGTGCCCGTTTTTTCGTGCTGTGAATGGCTTTTTTATGGATCCTCACCTATTAGCCCACACATTCGGCTTCTGCGACTGTGATGACTACAGTTAAAACAAGCAACGGTCCTCAGCCGCTTGCGCTAGGAGAGAGCCGCGATAGGAGAAAACGACGGGGGATATAACAGAACAGCCGGCCTTTTGTACGGGTGGTGCCTGTCGCTCCAGTTGTCATCATATATATATATATATAATATATATATATATATATATATATATATATATATATATATATATATATATATATATATTGTCACGGTGCTAAGGGAGGAAGACAACGATCGCGAGTGAGACGAAGAAGACGACGTAGTGGGTTAGCCTCTCGGTCTGTGATCGGGCCTGTGCCGGCGATATCATTTCTGTTATTAAAACGGCCTTCCCATTTAGCCTTATATCTCTGCTCGTTCCATCGTGGTGGAAGTGCCGCATATATATATATATATATATATATGCGCATGGATATTTCTGGGACGGTGTGTCGAACCGCTGCCGTCGTGACCTGCTGGCTTAATGCTCATGCCCACAACAGTATTGCATTTAGGACAGCTTGTTCGGCATTGAGCGTAATAGTTAGCATATCAAATTGTAGACATCCTTAGTGACCACCTGACCTTAATCAAATTAATTCAGGAAAGCCTTTTGGTTCCACCTTCTACAAATCCAAAACTTAATTCCTCCTATGCAAATGAAGCGTACTGTACCTGTTTCTTCTTATCCATGAAATAAATGTATGTAAGCTATTCACTTCGTTGTTTTTCGTACCAATCTTCTGAATGTACTTTTGTTCTGCGTCTAATGGCATCACATTTGTATTTCTTGATTACGATGTTTGTTTGTTTTTTTCCTTACCCAAAGAATGTTTTTGTTTGACTGCTCATTCAGGCTTGTGTGAGCGGGGAATCGGCGTTTCGCCAGGCTTTGCCTTTACGACCACCACCCAGGCAACGCGTGGCTTGATTTGTTGTCTGAAAATATATGAATATGAAGTGGCCGTACGCGCACCATCACCGGTTGCCTTTCTGTGAGGTCGGCTTGTGTGCAGGCATTACCGAATCAAAACCTGCTGGCGCGCCTAATGGAAATCTTACCAGTAGTCGGCGATTCGGCTTCGACGTGCGCCCTCTTGAAGACCGCTGCCTCCTTCCCTGGAGCGGCTCTAGCCGGTGTGGCTTGGGCGGCGTCGGAGTGAACAGCCGCGCCTGAAAGGCGCAGCGGCTCAGCGGACACCGAATGCCTCGTCGACGTTGTCTGAGAGGTGTCTTTGCTGAAGTGAGCCTTGAGGGTGCGTCTGCGCTTCTGGTCTTTCATGAAGAATCGTCGGTTGGGTCGGACAGGGCAAGCTCTTGCCTTCGCAGCGACGTTCTGGGAGGGGGCTCGAGGCCATTCCTAGACACCTGTGATGACCGCAGGATATTCATTGGACACGCCGCCGCGTCTTGTGCCCTTCTGCACAAGATATTTCAAATTGACTACAATTTTTATTGTATAGCCGCAGATTCGTCGCATCACGTTTACTGTGATGTTCTGCTTAATACTGGCTTTCTTTTTCGTCTCAAATTTTGAACTTTCCCAACACAATGTCAGACACGCCGTCACAGTGTTGCGATCGTTTCGCTTGGACACCCATTCTGCCCACTTAATGTATAACTCTATTGGAATGAAATGCAGCGCAGACCTTCTGCCTTTGGTGAATAACGCCTCGCACATATCCGATTCTGGTCGTGCAGGCAGGATCGCCGACAAACTCCCAATCCCGAGAGGACCGAGAAAAACTCAAAGCGAGGCAAATGATCCTGGTCATTGTAACCGGCTAGTCGGACAGATCGTGGTACAGGGCTCAGGTCCTCCCACCCACAAGGTGCAACGGAACGTTTGCCGGCGAGGCCCGCTACGACCACGACACAGCCATTTTCGTCTACCTGGTCCGCCACCGGCGAAGTCTCGTCCGAACTCGCCGCGCACACAAGACCGACCTGCGAGGCACAGCCAGTGCCGGCCGCCGGACATGTTTTGCATACCGTGCGCGCAACGCGTGCAACAGTGGCCGCAACGCTGTAGCCAATTTCGCCCACCGGAGACTTCGGAGACTTGAGTGACACCTGGACAAGAGAAGTCGTACGCAGCCGAGATCTGCCTCATCGGCATAGCCAGTGCCGCCCGACATACGCGGTTTCGGCCGTTACCGACACTCGCCGAGTGTGATGGCGAAAAGCTGCATTGGGGCTCTGACGCGAGCGCTTGGAAAAGCGGGCTAGAGAAGCAGAGGAAGACAAAGAGCAGAATAGAAGAGCCGGCCTGCAGCTAAGGCGCTGTGTCTGTCTCGTTCTTCTTTACAATATATATATATATATATATATATATATATATATATATATATATATATACAATATGCGCATGGATATTTCTGGGACGGTGTGTCGAACCGCTGCCGTCGTGACTCGCTGGCTTAATGCTCATGCCCACAGCAGTATTGCATTTAGGACAGCTTGTTCGGCATTGAGCATAATAGTTAGCAATCAAATTGTAGACACCCTTAGTGACCACCTGACCTTAATCAAATTAATTCAGGAAAGCCTTTTGGTTCCACCTTCTACAAATCCAAAAGTAAATTCCTCCTATGCAAATGAGGCGTACTGTACCTGTTTCTTCTTATCCATGAAATAAATGTATGTAAGCTATTCATTTCGTTGTTTTTCGTACCAATCTTCTGAATGTACTTTTGTTCTGCGTCTAATGGCATCACATTTGTATTTCTTGATTACGATGTTTGTTTGTTTTTTCCTTACCCAAAGAATGTTTTTTTTGACTGCTCATTCAGGCTTGTGTGAGCGGGGAATCAGCGTTTCGCCAGGCTTTGCCTTTACGACCACCACCCAGGCAACGCGTGGCTTGATTTGCTGTCTGAAAATAAATGAATATGAATATGAAGTGGCCGTACGCGCACCATCACCGGTTGCCTTTCTGTGAGGTGGGCTTGTGTGCAGGCATTAACGAATCAAAACCTGCTGGCGCGCCTAATGGAAATCTTACCAGCAGTCGGCGATTCGGCTTCGACGTGCGCCCTCTTGAGGACCGCTGCCTCCTTCCCTGGAGCGGCTCTAGCCGGTGTGGCTTGGGCGGCGTCGGAGTGAACAGCCGCGCCCGAAAGGCGCAGCGGCTCAGCGGACACCGAATGCCTCGTCGACGTTGTCTGAGAGGTGTCTTTGCTGAAGTGAGCCTTGAGGGTGCGTCTGCGCTTCTGGTCTTTCATGAAAGAATCGTCGGTTGGGTCGGACAGGGCAAGCTCTTGCCTTCGCAGCGACGTTCTGGGAGGGGGGCTCGAGGCCATTCCTAGACACCTGTGATGACCGCAGGATATTCATTGCACACGCCGCCGCGTCTTGTGCCCTTCTGCAGAAGATATTTCAAATTGACTACAATTTTTATTTTATAGCCGCAGATTCGTCGCATCACGTTTACTGCGATGTTCTGCTTAATACTGGCTTTTTTTTTCGTCTCAAATTTTGAACTTTCCCAACACAACATCAGACACGCCGTCACAGTGTTGCGATCGTTTCGCTTGGACACCCATTCTGCCTACTTAATGTATAACTCTATTGGAATGGAATGCAGTCACATCATTGAAACCAGGAACTCGAGTGGCAATAGTGTAAGAGACTTTGCGTCTGTCTTTTGTAGGTCATTCTGAAGAAACAGATGCGGATAAAGCATCGCAGGCCCGCAGCCATATTTCATCGGGGGAGGGGCGGGGCTAACCACTAGTGTTTAAGGCGCGGTATTTTTCTAGGCACGATAAATTTAAAGGCATAGGCCCTCAACTGACTAACACGGTCGTGCGTTCGCAGTGCGTTTTGTGATGTAAGTGGCGACATAGTACAGCACGGCATGACCATGCAACAGTTTCATGATGAGTTCGTGATAGATAGACAGATAGATAGATAGATAGATAGATAGATAGATAGATAGATAGATAGATAGATAGATAGATAGATATTCTTTTTCACCCACCAGTTGCCATAAGTTAGGACGCGGGTATTCCCCCGTAGTCCTAGTTTGGTCATCCCAAGTGTGCTCTTCGAGAATTCGGCGTGGATCACTAATGCAGTCCACGTCTAACAGCGACCGCGGCCAAACAAACCATGACTAACATTTCGGTAGGTTACTGCTTTACAGCAACACAGTAGTAAGTTTCTGTGCGGAAACTTGAAGCATGCTTACTTTTCATACCTGTCTCCGATAGCCAGGAGAAGCAATGCCAAGGCCAGGATCGCGCTGATGCCGATACTAAGCGTGTCGGCGCCTTGCCCGGAAGCTGAAATACGACGGACAGATTGCAACGATCCCCTCGAAGTTCTTGTCATACTCAATGTTATACAGATTGGTGCCGATAATCAGACCTCGCTGCCACTTCATGCTACCTGCCAAAACACATTGAAAGGAAATGAGCGTGGTCATTATGGTGCAGTATTGCGGGATGGAAGTCTCACATATGCAAAAATATAGGAAACGATAGTCA
>JABSTT010004658.1:0-22114 GCA_013339685.2 Hyalomma asiaticum
GCTACCTGCCAAAAACACATTGAAAAGGAAATGAGCGTGGTCATATGTGCAGTATTGCGGGATGGAAGTCTCACATATGCAATAAAATAATAGGAAACGATAGTCACCGTTGTTAGAGAGTAAAGACGGGGCTAACAAACTAGTGGTACACCTTGCAGCCAGCGGCCAGCTCAAAAGGCGGCGTTGGAGTCGTCCCCTTGATGGCATGAGCTTGGCTCACGCCTGGACGAGGCAGTGCGGTACATGGACCAAGACGTACCTCCACCAGACGTGGAGTTCTGCTCTCATGGCGCAGTCAGTCCAACTGTTTATTGGGGGAACTGTGCCCAGCAAAGCAAAGCAAATCAGACAGCAAGACTATAGCGGCATGAACAGTCGCCGGTAAAAAAATTCGCGAATCTTCACGAAGTTACCATGACGAGTGGGCGAAGCACTGGGGATAGTTCGGTGTTAACGTAAATCACCCGTGACATGGCCCACTCATGCATGTAATGGAGTGACAACGCGTGTGTATATTTACACGCGCGTTGTCATTCATGCTCCTGGTCTTTATAAGGTTCCTGCGCTGCCACGTCGTAGATCGTGCCGCGTTCCGCATTACTTCTAGTTAACGCGCACGCTGCGAATCCTTATAGTTCAACTACGCACAAGCGAAATCCCCCACCGGATCCTGTGCCAATATATGCGGGGTGGCCGGTGAAAGGTTCTGCAGTGCGAGGAGTCGATTCTGTAGCGTTCGCTACATTGGCCTAAAGTCCCTAGATATTTTTTTCCGTTTTTTAAGTAGCGAAAAGCTGTGAGTGCCGCTGGCGCATCTGAATGGTCGGCGTTGCTTTTGGCAGCCATGTTCTTCCTAAAGCTGTTACCTGAATGCTGCAGCGAGAGAACGTCAAAGAAAGTTGCGCGTTTCAGTAGGCGTTTCATTACATATGGTGCGTCCACTATCATATTCGATAGGAACGCGTATGTTGACGGCCGGACCCTATGCGCGCGCATGTGCTCCGCTCCACGTGTTTAGGAAGAATATGGCTGCCGACGCTGGCTTTGAGCGAGAGGGTGCCGGGAAAGGAGGTAGTTGTCGCTACTTAAGAGAGAGAGAGAACAAAACCTTATTATAAAATATAGGAATGAAATTGTTGCCCCTGAAGGCGGGGCATCACAAATGGTCGGGTCCCCTATTCCAGGGCTCCGCTGGCCCATGCCATCATCTCGGCCCTTTGGACCAGCCAGAGCTGATCCTCAAAGACCGAGCTGGACAGTAGTGCCTCCCATTGTTGCTCTGTGTTTTTCATGTTGTGGTGTTCTTCATTGTGTAGTGTACACTCCCACGTAATGTGAAACAGAGTTGGTGTGGACCCGCACCACGGGCATGCATATATCTCTGTATGCTGTGGGGTAGAATGTATGTAGCCTGTGTAAGTTCGTGTATGTATTTGTCTGGAGTCTGCGTAGCGCCGTAGATTGCATTGCCGTGAGATTCTTATGTGGTGCTGGATACATTTTTCTGCTATCTCTGTAATACTGCAGAATTGTTGCGCAATTAGGGTCTTAAAACACGGAAAAAATATCTAGGGACTTTACATTGGCCGAGCTTGAGCGGTTTCGCGTGCACGTCCGAGAGCCGTGCTGCGCATGCGCGAGGAGCAGTGATGCCACACAGCTGTTCGCACCGGAGCCGCCGCCTCCGCGCACTCCGCCGCCGCCGCCGCACGCGCTTCGGCGGTCTGTGCATGCCAAGGAGGTTTTTAAAACCTCCTTGGTGCATGCCAGAGGAGTGACGTCATAACCGCGGCAGACACATTGACGCCGGCGCGCGCGTAGCTGTGCGCCTCCGTTGTGCAGTCGCCGTCTGACACTGCGCCGGAGCCGCTTGATAGCGCCTCTTCAATTTGGCCGCTTGCGGAGACGTATCAGTAGGGATATACTGTAGCGAAACGTCGGGGCCGTGAATGTTAAACGCATCGGAAGGTCAGGAATACGAAGAGGCGTGGGAGCCACTCCGCGCAGGCGAGCGATGAGGAGTCGACACAGTGAATTGGGAGAGCACTCATTGGGGGGTTTATTTAGCTAAGACATCTTGAAGTTGGAAAACACACAGGGCAAAAATTATACAACATAGAAAATGGTATCATACCCCGTCGGCCTGCCGAAGTGGTCCCCGGTGGTTTCGAGCGTCATGGTCCCCTAGTCCGCTCTCAAAAAAGGCCAGTGTCGCTGCTTAAATAGCACTTTGCAGCACCCACGGCACACGAACGTCTCGGAACACCACTGCCTCCCACCAATATATAGGAAAACGGCTTACAGGGACCAGTCAGGCAGGCCGAAGTTAACGATGCTCAACGCGAGCCCTCGTGATCGCATGCATCCGGCTTTGCTACAAAACTAATACAAACAACGCTTTCCAGAAACTGGCCGCGGCGCGCACACATGCTCTTCATTTTCTGTGCCCCGTCTCCCCGAAGGCTCCCTGCGGTGCGCGGGCTCGTTTACCCGAGCACCCCTTCTACAAAAGCAGTCGGAAAAGAAAAAAGAAAAAGAAAACATTCTACGCGACGCGGTCTTCGCGACACCTCCCCCCTACGAAAAAGAGGGACCCACTCGTTTTACTTGCAACCCAGGAAAAAAGAAGTACGAAAAAAAAAGCAATTTTGCATACAACAATTATGTGAGGTACTCGTTTCAGAAAAGTTATACATCTAAAAGGTGGAAAACTTAGAACACCAAATGGAAAATCGCGGGACTAAAAATCACTAGGGTTATACATCTGTCTAAAAGGTGGAAAGCTTAAAACAACAAATGGAAATCCGCGAGACACAAAAATCACTAAAGTTCACTCGGTGGCACTGTAATACAAGTCAGTATCAGTTCGTAAGTGGCGACATTTCTTTGTCCGTTGTTGCCGTTTGACAATGTCTTCCAATCGCTGTAAAGTTCAGTTTCAGAGTCAGAGCTCTCGCGCTGCCGCACTGCATCACTGGTCCCTGACTCACGCACACCATGATGCAAACGAAGTTCTCGGTCCACTCGCGAACCACACTCACGCACATCACCATTGACGTCGCACTCGCGCACAACACTGGGGTGTAATTCGTGGACATCACTCCCGGCACTGCGCTCGCGCGCTTCACTTTGATGGAATTCGCGGTCATCACTACACTCGCGCACATCACCACTTGGATCTCGCACCTCGTGATCGGCACCGGACTAATCGTGTCGTCGGCATCGTAGCTGCGCTTGTTCTTTTCTTGCTGGCGCCTTTCTCGTTCATTCACTAATTTTCGAGCCTGCCGCGGCCGGCGAGCCACTTTCATCGCATCCAGGGTGTAGTCGAATCCACGTTGTGCGCCCGACCCGACATCTACCGGTAGCGTCTGCTGAAACGGTCGACCTACAGGCGGGATTGGTTGGAGGAAACCTGCGGGTTTCCCCGGCGGTAGCTTTCTCGTCTGGCAGTCAGGGCAGGAGAGAACGTACTTGCTGACGTATGAGAACATCTTCGGCCAGAAATATCGGTAACGCAGCTTCTCCCATGTACGCTTGACACCCAAGTGGCCTGCCGTACAGTCGTCATGGCCGTGCCTTAATATCTCAGACCTCAAGCACTTGGGGACAACGAGAGCCGCGCGATCTTTCTCAAAGCCTTTCGCCCTCCGACACAGTACACCGTCGATTAACCGAAAACTCCGTGCCGTTCTTTTAGTATCCCTGACAACGGGCGCACTCGGGTCCTCGAGGTGCTGTACAATGGCTCTAATCCATGGGTCTGCCCTCTGCTTTTTTCCAACATCCGCCTGATCCAAAACCAGCAACGGTAAAAGGTTTTCTTCGCTTACTGGGGCAGGGTCGTGAGGAAGGCGGGAAAGCGTGTCGGCATTTCCATTCTTGAGATCAGGGCGGTGTCGCAACGTTATTGTACTGTTGGCTCGTGTGTGGACTGCGTGGAGCTGACTTTCCGACAATGTGCCGATGGGACGGCCGGGCTGGCCCCTTAAACCCGGCCGTTCTCGTTTCCCGAAGGGTTATGCTGACTATCGTGATTGCCAAGAGACTCCTCGCGATCATTTCTGTCGTCCCGGAACCGCTGCCAACACTGGCGTGCTTCGTGGCCGATGCGGCTGCAAATCTGGCATCTGGGACGCCCGTCGTTCGCACGGGATGTTCTCGGTGGCCAAGGCATTGGGGGCCGACGCATCTCGTCTTCAATGTTCCTTAGCCGGTCAGATAATAAGGCCATCGAGTCTGCAATCGCCCTCAAGTCCCTCTCGCGGTCGGCAGCCTGCCGCGGGCAACGCAGTTCTGCTGCGGCGCAGGTGGCGACGCACGTAGGAGTAGGCTGTACTGCCGCGGCGGCGGATGCCATCCCTACCGGAGGCGCGATGTTTTGCATCCACGACTGCAATCCGGTAGGATAGTGGGTGTCGATCGGACGTTACCCCGAAGCGCGGCTTATCAAAGCTGCGTGATTTATGCGCTGTAAAATTTGGAGGAATGCGGCGCAGGTTTCCGGGTTTGCGATGATAATCTTTTCCTACACATCCGGACGCAGACCGCGCATAAGGTGCCGCAACCGATCATCTTCTGCCATAGCAAAGCTGTACGACGTCATAGTAGTACTGCTCGGGGGTTTCGGACGGCAGCTGGGTTCGGTTTTGTAGCCGCAAATGGGCGATCTCGACTGAGTGACGGCTTGTAAAGGATGTCTTCAATAGCGTCGCCCATTCCTCCCATGAATTAGGGGCACCCGTTAGAATCTGAGTAGTGTGCCACTTCTTTGCATCGCCGTCTAAAGCCAAATATAAAAATTTAACTTTCGTGGCTTGGTCCCAGTTGTTGAGTGACGCGAAATGTTCGTAGCAAAGTAGCTATTCGGAAATAGATTCCTCTGGCGCGCCTCTAAAGACTGGCGGTCCGACGAAAGGTATTGCTTGGGGGGTAGCCATAGTAGAGAGCGAGGAGGGGGTTTTCCTGATTTGTAGTTTCCTGATGTTTGTTGACTCGGGGCATTATTTTAGAGCGGGAACATCGCTACCGAGCAACCTCCACCACTTTGTAGCGAAACGTAGGGGCTGTGAATGTTAGACGCATCGGAAGGTCAGGAATACGAAGAGGCGTGGGAGCCACTGCACGCAGGCGAGCGATGAGGAGTCGACACAGTGAATTGGGAGAGCACTCATTGGGGGGTTTATTTAGCTAAGACATCTTGAAGTTGGAAAACACACAGGGCAAAAATTATACAACATAGAAAATGGTATCATGCCCCGTCGGCCTGCCGAAGTGGTCCCCGGTGGTTTCGAGCGTCATGGTCCCCTAGTCGGCTCTCAAAAAAGGCCAGTGTCGCCGCTTAAATAGCACTTTTCAGCACCCACGGCACACGAACGTCTCGGAACACCACTGCCTCCCACCAATAGGAAAACGGCTTACAGGGACCAGTCAGGCAGGCCGAAGTTAACGATGCTCAACGCGAGCCCTCGTGATCGCGTGCATCCGGCTTTGCTACAAAACTAATACAAACAACGCTTTCCAGAAACTGGCCGCGGCGCGAACACATGCTCTTCATTTTCTGTGCCCCGTCTCCCGGAAGGCTCCCTGCGGTGCGCGGGCTCGTTTACCCGAGCACCCCTTCTACAAAAGCAGTCGGAAAAGAAAAAAGAACAAGAAAACATTCTACGCGACGCGGTCTTCGCGACAATACACACAGCGGGAAGGAGGAGGAAAAGAAAAACGGAAGGGCAGGGAGGTTAGCCAGTTGTCAGACCGGCTGGCTGGCGTTTGCCAGTGTGGTATATAGCCATGGAGAAGGAGAGAGCCGCTTTGTGGCAATAGAGAAGCAACCTCACGTTGAGCAAAAATAAATATACATGTGTCGCCTTATGCGAACTCCTTGTGCGAGTCATTGAAGCAGCAGTAAGCATGATAATCAAGCTAATCCTAGACAACCAGGAAAGCTCAGAATAATCAGCTCTTAGCTAACGCTACTATATCCTGGCATAGCCGAGCTAAGCCACTGCAATTTTTTTCAATCATTCAATCAAGAAACTCGCTAGCAGACGCTCCCTGCGTCAGCGCTGTCTCTCGCAGGCGAGGGCGCGTTCTTGTTTCTTGCGGGCCGGTACAGCGTTCAACGCAGAAAGAGCGTTTCCACAGTCAACGCACGCTGTTCGCTCTCACGACAGCAGACGACACTGTCTGGGTGCTCTGCCTCCTGTATCTACCCACACATGCACACACACCGTCTGACTGCGCTGCCTCCAGGATGGGCCCACACCCACACCTAGGGGCACCGCAGCGCCCCTAGCGCGGCGCGCAGCAGCGCCATATAGCGCTCTCAACTCAAACGAACCAGCGCAGATATGCACTGCAGTGCCTCTAGCGGTCGCCGCTGTAAACACATGGTCAAGCTGCCGCACAACGCCCGCCACAAGCTCGGCCCAAAGGTGCTTTTCCCTGAAACTGACCGGCGATGAAATGCGTCGGCTTTTATACACTTGTCACAGCGCGTTCTGGTATTCTCACTGAAAGACTCGAATGTGCGCGTCGAGCATGCAATTTTTGTATACCGGGCGACATCATTCCCGAAGTAGTCTGCAAGATAAGCGTGGCCTGTGCTACGCGTCACGGGGGAGCGATAACGCCCCCCCCCCCCTCCTCCCCCCATTCTCAACAATTCAGAGCAAGCGTGCGTGTGAATATTAACAGCGAAGCTGTTCTACCTCGAGGTAACATCCCTTTCGTCCAAACTCGTCATATCCAGTATGCGCCGATGGGTACGGAAACCTTTCTGGTTAAACGGAAACTATTCTTAGCACATAGGCAGCATTTCGCAAAACCAGATCAGAACGCTTTAGCTGCAACATACTGCACAATTCCTTCGAGTTCTTTACACTGATATCACAACAAGGCTATCTAGGTTCGAATCTGAATCGAACTCAGGCCGCCTGCAAGGCAGGCGGGCGCTCGGCCAAACAGCCATGCGAGCAGCCGAAGCTGCTTCAGCAAAAAAGCCCCTATACATTGTGAATAGCAACACATATCTATGTGTACTTTGGTGCAGCAAGGATGTGGGAAAGGTAAGTGAGACTGCGGAGGAGGGGGAAAAAGGACAGAGCAAAGCCTCGTAAATTATTATATAGCAAGGGGTTGTGAAAGGAAACTGAGGGCGGGTAGGAGAAATGCGAGCGTAAGGAAGAGATAAATGAGGGGGAGAGGTAAATCATAGCGTACACATGTGTAGTTTTGTATAGCAAGGAGTTGCAGAAGGCAGGTGAGGGTGACCGGGAGGGAGAGGTGGAGGGTAAGGCCACCTCGCTGCTGTATATTATAACAAGAGGCTGGGAAAGGGAGGTGTAGCTGAAGAGGAGTGCTGTGAGAGTGAGGAAAAGTGAAATGAGAACGGGAGAGCGAAAATCGTAGCATACCCATGTAAAGTACAATATAGCAAAGAAGTGAAAGTGAGGATAAAGAAAGCAGGGGAGAAAGGCCTCCAGCACCACTGTGACCTAACCTTGCGCCCCTGGTGCGAGCAGCCGACAATTTTTCTTGTTTTGTCGCAGTGAAATTCACAGCCGTAATATGTAGCAATAAGTTTGGCTGCTGCACGTCCATTTGCTGTCAGAGTTTATCTAATTCATTGTTGTTGATAACATGGAAAATAATGGAGTACTTAAAATAGATGAGCTGACGTCTTTTCAAGAAGGTACCAGCACAGTGCGACATGGGGCCAACCGCTCTCTACAACCGCTCTGTTTTTGCCAAGAATGGCTAACTGGTTACTACACAGACATAGGATTTTAATCCTGCTCTACTTAATACGTTGCTTCTTTGTCCCTTAACTCCACCATGACATGATTCGCATTTTCTTTTGTGTGTCATGTCAGGCGATGGAATCAGTTTAATTGTGTTACGTGTTTGGCATATAGCAGTGGGAGGTCCCGGAGTTTGGAAAAAAATCTGAGAGGAGGACCTCCTATGATTGCATGAGTGATGTCCTTGTAATATGTCATTTATTTGCCACACAGCACTACCGGTTATTGCATCTCTTTAGGTTTCTGTTTCAGGCGTTTAATCCTTTCGTGTATTAAAGCATAAAGCACGTACTTTATTTTTAGATAGCATCAAGTGTGAGATCCATGTGTGGTACAAATTCCTTCGCAAGGACATGCCCAACTGCTTAAGAGAATATGACTATATTTGTGGGGAGCGCCCGAAATACGACCTCTACAAGGAAAAGTTGTGCATATGAAGAATACCAAATCTACGACAATTACAAGTATTTTTTGAGAACTCGAAATAAAATATTCTTGCATAAAATTACCCTGGAAAGGTGTCAATTGATCATAGAAAAATTATATTTTGTTATATAAGTTAAACGGACGAAGGGCGATGACTACAAGTTCAATTCGGCAACGCGACTACTTTACAACTAATACTATTGACTTTTGGGGTATATTATTTTCTTACGTGATTTGCTGATGGCGTAACTTATGTGAAGCCTTGTCATCGCGAACAACCTACGGGCAATATAATTTTACCTGCCCAAGACGAAACACTGAAGTTCATTTAAGGCACACTAAAGAGAAACAATGAATCAGTTTAGGCAGATAGATTAGTATATGAGAACTTCATTGTCTTGCATTTGGCTACCATAGGTTGAGTATTAGAAGAAAAAGCAGTGTAATGTTTCATTTTCGAATTTCGCGCCCGAACCTAGGGAACCGAACGTATGGATGGCGTCACGGATTTAAAGAATTTCCTTCGTATTTTGACCACATCGACTCAATGAAATTCGTTGAAACTTGCTACGTTAAGTCTCTCACCCCCTTACAGTACAATGTGATTCATATTTAGTGGATAATAATTTTGTGCGACATATCAGGCGCCTTCAAAACCTAGGATGTCACGATGAGTTAGTGCAGAAACATGAAGGCGGCGTCGTTACCTGTATTTTCTCTTTGTGCGTTTTTTTCGCTAACCAAGCGTTCTCTCGCGGCAAGAGTCGTGCTGTTGGTACTGTGACAGTAATACGCAAAAGATTGTTTTGCTCTTTAGTGTCCCTTTCATGCTATGCACCAGACCTCTCAAATCATGGCCGTCCAGGGGGCCCGCGAGGGGCCCCTCAGGTTTAAACTGATGGTCCCCGATTGGACCTAGCCGGATGATGTCGAGTTCGCTCGAGTCTGCTGTGCAAAACAATAAAGTTGCTTCACTCAGTCACTCACTCACGTGGTGCATGCTCAATGGCACTGTGGTTCATAATAGCTGAAAGGTGAATATCAACTTTTCAATGCTGTGCTGCCAGAGCAGAGGGAATAATCCGCATTCTTCTAAGTACTCCACTGTTCAAAAATAATGGAGCAAGGAATGGTGCTCGAACCAATATTCCGGCAAGACGGCTTGTCTTTGTCACAACTGCAAAGGCGTTCCTCAGGCACGTTGTGAACGCGGTACCGTAAAGGATATGATGTCGCAGGAAATACGGCGTCGGTGTTGGCGCAAGCGCCCTGTGGAAATAATCACGGCGAGCTGCGCCTACCGCTATTTCCCGTAGCAACCAACCATGCGTGCCCTCCGCCATGACATAAATGCTTTAGTGAATAAAATGTAATTTTTCAAAGTAGAGTCCTTCAGTAAAATCATAAGTGACGGCTTAGCTAACATTTACACGTATGTTAGCTCACACTGTAATTTCAAATTCGCGACAAAACGTAATTTTGTTACGAGGAGGCCATATCCCAGCCGCGGCTGCTGCATTTCGATAGAGGCGAAATGTTGAGGCCCGTGTACTGTGCGACGTCAGCACACGCTAAACAACCCCAGGTGGTTAAAATTATTGGAGCCACCGCACGTCTTTGATAATGATATCGCGATTGTGGGAAGCAAAACCCGAAAATCAATCAATCAATCAATCAATCAATCAATCAATCAATCAATCAATCAATAAACTAGCAGGCCATGCGAACGTGGCGAAGGCTGGGCTAAGTGCCCTTCGATATTTATGCAAATTTGCTTTCCACCGCGTATGAGTCAGGAGATGTGGAGGCAAATGTACAAAAAGTAAAATTATGCAGAGGGAGCATTCATAAGAGCTCAAATATTTTAAAATGAGTAAACATAAGACAAAAGCCGGAAAAGACTAAAGGAGATTTGAGTATTTATACCGTGGTAGGTGAAACTTGGTGTTCAGGTATTTTGTGAATTGGATAAACGCTAACGAAAAGAATTCCGTGGTAAGTAGGTGTGTCTGTCCTGTGATGTATTCACTCGTGCAGTGTCATCGCTTATATTTTACCGAAAGGTATACTGTCGCTTTATGACCCACGTTGCTCGACAAATGCAGCACGTATGCGACTTATATCTTCTTCAACAAACTTGAATCGGTGCACATCAAGAAGAACTGCACGTCCTTTAATCCGACGGATTGCCATACTGGAGGGAAAGTGCGTGAGAACGGCTTAGTAAATGCCGGAAATATACGTGGGAAAACAAACAAGTAAATCGAATTTAACTGCGAAAGGTTAACTAGGACATGATCAAACCATGACAATAGTAAAAAGTAAGCTTGCAGATGCCTAAAATAGTATGTGACTATAGAGCGTGCATACGCAACGACCCAGGAGAGCTGTGAGCAAAGTCACGTTGTTTTGATGTCTTCTCGCACGTGCTTCATACTGCGCGACCACACTAAGCAGCGTACAGTTTGCACCATCGAGAAACTTGGCCCGGCACAGCGTATCAAGGCCTCCTGAGCAGGGTGAATGTGGCGTCCGAGCGACGGGGAGCTCGGACGCCACATTTGGCTCGTTTGGTCTCTGCTTCAGCCGCATTCGTCGCCCCGCCCGCGTGCTTTTACCCGCGGATAGAAAGTACGATGCGTGGGGAGTTATCAATTTGGGCTTTATACGAGACATGACGGCGACGCAGAAACCCGTCGAGACTGTCCATTATATCGCAGTAAAAGAAACGACCCGAATATACGCTCTGCTTACCATTGCACCATTCAAAGTAGCACAGGATGACTAGGCCTTCAGCAAAGCACATAGGGCGTCCACGCATCTGCTACTTTCAAAAACGAGCCCCCTATGCTCTGGGGCGCATGCGTGAATTATGCACTATTTATCGCTATCTCCTGTTAAAATCAAAACTCGCACGTCTATGGCATCTGTGTCAGTGAAAATAGGGGAGGTCATAGACGTATGGCACCGGTACAAACAAAGGCATGTGACACGATCGGAAAAGTTAGCCACATTTTCATTGAAAGCTCTATGGGGGATAGGCCATGGTTCCCAAGCTCTAGGGTGGAGAAAAGCAAGGCCTTTGATCACCTGCTAGGAAGATAATTCGCCGAGGACGTCGTTGGGCTGGCAGCGCTCAGAAATGCTCGGCGAAGAACAGCCACGCATATAGCGCGCGGACTAATAAGGAGGCATCGCTATCCGTTTGTTGCTTATTTTAAAACGAAAGGCTAGACAGTCGAGCACAACTCGTAAAAACGGTTGCATGGCGCTCTCTATCAAATAAGGGTGACCAGCACCCAGCAGCTCTGACTCTGAATCTCTACGACAGTGGTTCTCAGCGATCGATGCCTCGAGGACACTTTGAGTACCAACGCAAGTGATGGGGACGCCTTGATCTGACAGGAGGGATGCAAAGCTCTGTGATATGTATCCGCTTCTAGCGCATGGGCAAGCTCGTTTCTACGTAACCGCTTTAAACATACTAACGGTTAAAATGCAGCTGCGACGAATCGCCGACCGAGTCTCCATGGAGCCTCCGGTGTCATTTTGGCTGCTTAAGCCGCAGTCGCTTCTATATGTATAGCTGTTGGTGCGTATCGATATCGCCTTTTATCGAAGCGCGCCCCTCAACTCGTCGGGTGGCTGGCGCGACATTTTGATCCCGAAAGCCATCTGCCCCTTCAGTATGATCAGATACAGGTCGTCTAATGTTTCTCACTAGGGTGTATTGCGGGGATGCCATTGCGGATAAGCATCCGAAAAGAATGAAAAAGAAAATGAAACAAGGACGACGGCAGCCACGTATGGATGAGCCCAAAAGACTTATCGTGAGCAGCCTTATCACGATATGCCCGTTCAGATGTCTGCTCAGCAGCGCGTGTTGAGTAGTATAGGCTGTTTAAGCGTACTGACCGTTTTCGATTTCCTTCAGCTTGGTTGGGCCGGACCGCTTTCAAATGCGCACGGCTTTGTGCAAATGAAGGTAACTCGCTGTTTCCGAGTTTGCTAGGCAAGATAAATCACCGCAATCGTGCGCAACGCATAGCGGCTCCGGCACCGAGGCGTCAGGACAGGGCTATCCTGACGAAGACAAGTCCACTTGTCGAGACGTTTGCTTCTGCGACATTCCCTGTACTCAATAGTTTTTAGCGATCTGTTCATCTATTCAAGCCTCCATCTACCCCTGAGCTTCTCTTCTTGTGTGCGTCAGCTTCATAATTGAATATGGCTAGTCGTCGGAAAATTCCGTTCCTTGGTTCGCGATGAGAACGGTAGGAGCGCCATACCGTAGCACTATGCTGGTAACAGAGAATTTCGCTACTTCGACAGCTGTTCCTCTCGCAACGGACTCTGTTTCAGCGTATCGAGTTAAGCAGTCAGTTGCAATTACTGTCCACCGCTTTCCTAACGACAATGTAGGAAATGGGCCAAGTAAGTCCACTCGCTTTTGTTCAAACGGGGCTTCCGGTGGATCGATATGTTGGAGACTGCTGGTTTCAGCGGTGGTGTTGTACGCCTTTGGCGATCCCGGCAAGTTCGCAAATAGTGTTATAGAAACAGAAAAATTTTGCGCCAACAATATTTCGTACGAATGCGTGCCAGTGTTTTAGTCGCGCCTAAGTGTCCTGTTGACAGGTGATCGGGGCACGTTTCTAAGATCTCGAGTCGCAACGTTGAAGGGACGACAAGCAGGACTGTCGTTATATTGTGTTAAATGGTTCCTCTGTAGAGATCGCCATTTTCTCGGCACGGACGACGACAAGCCACGGGAATAAACTCCTGGGAGATGAATGTGACGCCCTTTTAAATAGTGGATGGATTACTAACTCTGGGTCCGATTTCTAATGTTTCGCAATTTGCGACGATGTGACAGCTCCTCAAAAAGTAAATTCAATAGTTTGACGTGATGAGCATTCAGCATCACTGTGCCTGCGTACGGCCTTCTAGATGACAGTTATACAGGGTGTTTTTTTAGTTGCAAGACATTTTTTAAATGAGAAAAATATAAATCGCGGGAATGTCTTGTGTACCATTCGAGTACGGATTGGCGGCCTCTAGATACAGAACAATTTCTGCATTTGTATGCATACTTAGCGATAATTTCCTTTTTAATTATCAGTAATTGGTGGCTACAGCAAATGAGTACTTTGGAGCCCGTCCTCGACACTACCTATCCCAACGATCAAATTTTGAATAGCGCAGTGCATGTCGGAGCTACGCGAACAATTAGTTCCCCGTGGCAGGCTCCTTGAAACCGAAAATGGCGGGAAAAAGAGCGTCTGTGACGTTGATATCGCCGCCTCCCCGGATTTCGTCACTCGCCCGCGGCGCCCAACGCCGCAGATAACAAGGAGATAACCTAAGCTGCTTGCTCGGCCGGAGCGGCCGGAGCGGCGGCGACCGCGGGCGAGTGGCAAGTGGCGAAAGCCGGGGGGGCGGCGACATCGACGTCACAGACGCTTATTTCCGACCAGTTTCGGTTTCAAGGAGCCTGCCACGGGGAACTTATTGTTCGCGTAGCTCCGACATCCACTCCGCTATTCATAATTTGATCGTTGGGATAGGTAGTGTCGAGGACGGGTTCCAACGTACTCATTTGCTGTAGCCACCAATTACTGATAATTAAAAAGTTAATTCGCATAATTTCGCTAATTATGCATACAAGTGCGGAAATTGTTCAGTATCTAGAGGCCACCAATCCGTATACTCGAATGGTACACAAGACATTCCCGCGATGTATGTTTTTATAATTTAAGACATGTGTTGCAACTAAAAAATTGGCAGATCCCACGTGCAGTGGGAATCAAGGAAATGCGAAGCACGCATCAGGAACGTAAAATGTATTTGCATTGTTGTCTCGCTATACCGAGTTTGGTACATATGAAGTTAACGAAACGGCCGAAGAGCATCAAGAATGTGGAATGTAAACCATGCCGCTCACACACGCATGTCATGATTCTGATGTTATGGCCTAACGAAAGGGAAGGGGTCAAGGACTCGTTCTTTATTTGTTAGAAACAACTTAATGAGCAAACAGACAATGAAGCCTGTTATGTTATGATGTTATGGCCTGTCATTTACGTTCGTCATGCAGTCGTGTTGTGCCGTAGCAATTTTGGTATACAGCCCATTAACGAAACGCGTGGCATGTAAATCATGCCGCTCATGATATGCATGTCACCATTTTCACGTTATGAGCTGTCATTTATGGTCGTCATGCAGTCTTGTTGTGCCATACTGGTTTTCTTATACATCCCATTAATGAAACGGCCAGGAGAGCACCAAGACCGTGACATGTGAATCATGTCGCTCATGACATGCATATCATGATTTTCATGTTATAACCTGTCATTTATGTTCGTCATGCAGCCGTGTGGTGGCATACCAATTTTCGTAAACATCCCATTAACGAAACGGCCAGGAGAGCACCAAGACCGTGACATGTGAATCATGTCGCTCATGACATGCATATCAGGATTTTCATGTTATAACCTGTCATTTATCTTCGTCATGCAGCCGTGTTGTGGCATACCAATTTTCGTAAACATCCCATTAACGAAACGGCCAGGAGAGCACCAAGACAGTGGCATGTAAATCATGTCGCTCATGACATGCATGTTATGATTTTCATGTTATAACCTGTCACTTATGTTCATCATGCAGTCATGTTGTGGCATACCAATTTTCGTATACAACCCATTAACGAAACGGCCAGGAAAGCACCATGACCGTGGCATGTAAATCATGTCGCTCATGACATGCATGTCATGATTTTCACGTTATGACCTGCCATTTATGTTCGTCATGCAGTCATGTTGTGCCATACCAATTTTCGTAAACATCCCATTAACGAAATGGCCAGGAGAGCACCAAGACCGTGGCATGTAAATCATGTCTCTCATGACATGCATGTCATGATTTTCGTGTTATGACCAGTCATTTATGTTCGTCATGCAGTCATGTTGTGGCATACCAATTTTCGTAAACATCCCATTAACGAAACGGCCAGGAGAGCACAAAGTCGTAGGGGGCGAGATAGATAGATAGATAGATAGATAGATAGATAGATAGATAGATAGATAGATAGATAGATAGATAGATAGATAGATAGATAGATAGATTAATAGAGATAGATACGCTTAAACTCGCCGAAGTTTGCTAAGAAATGCTTCGCATTTAAAAAAAGCACCTGTATTGTACTCCTGCAGCCGTAGACTCCATCTTACCAGACGTCCGGACGGGACTATGAGATGCGCCAGCCAGCACAATGAGTGGCGGTCGCTGAGGGCCCGGGAGGGTCTACCATACAGTATGGCCAGAACTTGCTGATGGCTGATGCTACTGCAAGACAATCTTTTTCTGTCGCCGAAATTACCTCAGCCTTGGATTGCGGGCGACTGGCTTACGCACTGATTACGCACTCTCCATTCCATTCTGTCATTGAATAACGCCAGCTCCAAGCACCAGATTGCTCGCATCTGTGTGAATATTAGCTGTTCTGGTTTCCTTGTCAAAATGTTCAAGAACTGGGTACCTCTGAAGGCGCTGTATTGCATCATGCAAGGCCTGCTATTGCTCCTTTCGCCAGATGAAAGGTATGTCTTCCTTTGTCGGCCTCGTGAGGGGTGCAGCGACTCCTGAAAAAAGAAAATGCGGCTGATCTCTCTGTCAGACGAATCAGCATAACACGAAAGCAAAATGTGTCTTCATAGAACAAGTTGAATATTCATTGTGCACCGAGAGCAACTTGTCCAATGGTATCGGCGTTTTGCTGGTACGGCACCGCCTGAAGTGGATGAACCCACGTTCACGCATCGCCTCCATAACATCTACGACCATGGCCTACCCCTTGCAATAACTGAAGTAGTTTGCGGAATAACAGTTCATAGTAAATGACGTGCGACAATGGGATGTCATGTATACTTGCACCACAATGACCCGTCAACATCGTTGCCGTACTTGGGCGCTTAACGCAACAGTTTTGTTGTTGCCATCACGATCGAAGAGTAGTCGGCGGGGAAAACGCCATCCACGACGAAAGTTGGCTGGTGCTCTACAACTGCGCTATCGGCGCACATGCTCGAAGCTGTGCGAAAGCGGCTTACATTGTTTCTTATCACCATTCTTGCTCGATGCGCTCGTCCGTAATGGGCCTGGAACGACACCGCCATGCAGAAGAGGTGAAGTGAAGCACTGCAGCTTCACTTCGCATCCCCGAGGAGTCACGCTCTGCTGATGGACGTTAAATCGTCAAATTGAAAAGTATGACCTCTAACTCTCCTGCCAAAACTGGCATCAGCTTTGCAACAGAGAGAAAGGCTGGAATCAATCGCAGAGACGAGGTGCTGCTGGAAGATCGCGGCACCGCTTTGCTCCGAACTGATGACCGGTATCATTGCTTGGTTTAGGTTCATTTCGGATTGAAGTATATTCCGAGAATATCAACTCGGGTTTGGGTTCAGTTCCGGCCAAAATTGCCGGTTCGGGTTCGAGTTCGGATCAACACCCTGAGTATATGTGCATTTTTTTTTCCATTACAATAAGAGCCGTTCACACACACTAGAACCGCAAATGACGTTAGAACACCGCTAGTTTTTTTGCTTGCTAGAAGTGTGGCCGTTTACGAGCCCAAGTAAGAAAATGGACTTCCAAACGTCATTGCACCGACAAAGCACGTGCGCATTGAAATTTTCAAAGCACACAACCTGCAGGATGACTGCTCCAAGAAATATTTGCTCAAAAGGTCATGGTAGCGTCCTCACGTTGACGTCACAAACGGCGCATTCACCTACAATTCACCGTTAGCATATCGTGGAATCAGGATGACCTCTAAACTTTCGTATATTTTAGACGAGCTATGATCATACTAATTGCGCCTGTGGTATTCTCTAACAAGGAGCTAAGGTCAATGATGATTAATCCGCGTTTCGTGTAGGTAGCTAGCAACGAATTATAGCGTTGCGGAGAGATGTGTTCACCTAGCAATATATCTGGTATTGCTATCTACTGTGGCTTACCGTTGCAACGCGCACTGTGACGCGCCACGTGCAAGTCAAATTTTCAGGAGAGAGAGAGAACAAAACTTTATTATAAAATATAGGAATGAAATTGTTGCCCCTGAAGGCGGGCATCACAATGGTCGGGTCCCTATTCCAGGGCTCCGCTGGCCCATGCCTCATCTCGGCCCTTTGGACCAGCCAGAGCTGATCCTCAAGACCGAGCTGGACAGCAGTGCCTCCCATTGTTGCTCTGTTTTCATGTTGTGGTGTTCTTCATTGTGTAGTGTACACCCCACGTAATGTGAAACAGAGTTGGTGTGGACCCGCACCACGGGCATATATCTCTGTATGCTGTGGGGTAGAATGTATGTAGCCTGTGTAAGTTCGTGTATGTATTTGTCTGGAGTCTGCGTAGCGCCGTAGATTGCATTGCCGTGAGATTCTTATGTGGTGCTGGATACATTTTTCTGCTATCTCTGTAATACTGCAGAATTGTTGCGCAATTAGGGTCTAAGGGCGTCGGGTCCTCTACCGCAGTGTCCGTGGAGGCTCGGTGATTTGTGAAGCCTCGAGCCGCCTCGTCCGCAAATAGGTTTCCCGGTGATACCCTCATGCCCTGGCGCCCAGATTATGGTCTGGGTGTATTCGATTGGGATGTCCTTATTAGCTTTGGTTAGAATTGGTATGCCTTCGTACCTATTCGACCCCTTTGGTAGTTCCTACACGCAGCCTTCGAGTCCGTGATTATTGTGAGTGGGGCTTTGCGCTCCCGGCCCTCCTTGATTGCCAGTGCAATTGCTACCTCCTCCGCTTCTGTTATCGAGGCTTGTGCTATTGAGGCACAGCTGGTAACCTTTCCTTTTCGGTCTGTAACCACGCTACCATGGTCTTTGCGTTTGACTGATATGGTGCGGCGTCTGTGAATCTCGCCGTGTTCATGTATTTTGTCTTTTTATCTATGTAAGCTGCTCTTGCTTTTCTTCTTCCAGCATGCAGAGTTGGATCCATTTCTTCGGTAGCGGGGATACCTTTACCAGTCTTTCAGTAGGCGGACAGTTCCCTGGTTCTTCGATGTGCTTGGACTTGTTCGCCGAGGCCGATCCTCTGGAGTTCGAATAAAAATTGGAGGAAGGTGAAGCTCGCTGTGCGCCCATGCCTGGCCCACTTCTTTCGTACTTTCTTCGTTGCTTTTTTAGGGATTCAATTAAAAAGCTGGGGGTAGCTTAAGGTTCGCCTACGTGATAGCGTTATCGTAACCCGCTTTATCGCCTTCTCGTTTTCTGTCATGCTCTTGAGCGGCGTAACTGCGTAATATGTGTCATGACGCACATTCCTTTATTAGTTCACTCTCGTCCCTCCATCTTGCATGGTCCACCCTTGGGCACGGCACAAGCTGACGTAGGTGCCCGTCAGTACTCGCCGATGAGTAAGGCTCCACAACGCGACGGGCACGAATCCATCACACGAATGTAAAAGCTAGGTATTGAAACGGTAATCCCTTTCAGCCTTTCAGCCTGCTGCTCGAATGGGTCGCGGTGTTTGATTTGGGAACATGGACCAAAGTCAGTTCATTACTCTAGTGTATTTGTTGTATGTATTTACATTTTCTATAAGAGGCTGCCGAAATTCATTCTCAAGAAAGCTAAGACGATTGAAAACCGTGATTAATGGTTGCGTACATTCGCATAACATGCCATCGAGGTCTTATAGGGTGATATTCAGTAGGACAAGTGAATTGCAGTATCATTAGAAAGCCTTCTGAAGTCAACCATTACTTAGGCAAAAAAGAGATAATTGGATTCCTGTGTTCATGCCACAACTATATCCACGTAAGTCGTAGCATGAGGTGAGATCGTGATAGCTATAGTGCTTTATTTAGATACATTATACGCGGGTAAGTCGCGGCACGTGACCGACTCATGGATTTCACGCTGCGTAGCACTGAAATGGTTCGGTGAACAAGTCTCGTCATTTTTGCGGTGACAATGAGAAGACATCCCGCGTATGAGGCAGAAGTTTTGAACGTATGTTTACCTTGGCTTGTATATATCGTCTGGAAAGAGAGAAAGTTCTGTTCCTTTATGGACGCTTTTTGCTCAAATAAGCATATTGTGAGCTTTATGCTGTTTAAATAAAAAGTAAAGCAAGCATGTTCTACAGGTGTTAACTCTACGCTAGTTGGAATTTCTGGTATAGTTGTCGGTTGCTATTAGTCAGCAAAAAATATGGTACAATTCCAGATATAATAACGAGGAGGGATGAACCATCTTTTATTACTGACAAATTGCCTCGTACAGAAGTAGACCGCGCAGTTGAACCGCTTCGTGTGCGCGTATGACAGCCACCAGCAGGTGTGAAACAAAATTGACGCACCATTACGTGTATTAAATTAGCACCCATAGACACATACTTAGCAGGGAACCTTCCTCAAGGTCTACATGACTGTCAGGTATTCCCGCAGGTTGAAACATTCGTTCAAGGGTATCCTTGAAAGTTAGCTCGCCATGGGAACCAAATGAACATGTGCGTCTTCGCATTGCCTGCAGCTGCTGATGATGATGATTGTGGTTCAGTTAGGAAAGGACGCTTATTTCTGCAGCCCATGTAGGGAGCACGGCTAAGCGTCCCTGGGGGTGGGGGAAAGGAGTGAAGGAGATAGAGGGGAGAGAAAGGCAGTAGTGGTGGGCTCTAATGGGCTACGCACTTTAAAACGAAGATAGCATCAATCTGTTTAAATTTGGCTTCGGCTATGCTTTCAGCACTATCACTATAGTCAAGAAAGTCATCCGGGAGAAATATAAGCCGTTTTACTAAAGTATGATCAAGCAAGGACTTTTTTGGCATTATTTATTGTTTCCTGTTTCCCCGAATTGGAAAGCCAGCTTACAATGACAAGCCAACACCGATGCCAATAAAGTCGGCTTTGTATGTCTTGGTGCACTGTTGGGAAGACGTTTTGGGGGGGCAGTATAAGTCATCATATGTTGACAAATGATGACCCTGGAACCTTTTTTCATTAGTTAATAATCGTTTTCTGCTTCCACCTATCACCTGCTTTCGGTTTCATTGCTCCCGCACGGTTATTTACCTTCTGCCCCGCTCACGGTTTCTCATTACCCTCGAGAACATCCCACACAGCGTTTTTTTTCTCTCTCAACACGGTCGGATCAAGTCATTCGCCTCTGTGAAGGCGAATGGCTCGCAAAACTTTTCAGCGCTCTACACAAAGCTAACACACCATTCATCAAGGGCACATCCATACTGTGCTCTCTCGAGCGAAGCCGCAAATGCTTCGCAACTTTTGAACGTACATGCCACATTGTGCAGTTCACAAAGTACCAAATTTAAAGGCATGATCAAACGTTTACGGAATTCGAGCAAAGCAAGGAAATGTGATATCCATATGTAAGCTTACACCTAATAAGCCAATGCTTCGAACTCTGACAGCATAAGCAGACTAACGCGTCCGGCACACGTTAATCTAAAGGTGCGTTTGTATATTAATGCTGTAAATTGTACTTTGCCAATTGACCACTGATGAACTTCTCAGACATTGTGCATGTGTTAGTAAAAATGACTAATTAGTCATATTGACAAGACGAGTGAATATAACATTCATGCCAATTAGGTTGACCTCTAAATGATTGCTAATGGCTCATGACAGGCCCTATAATTATGGCTTGTAAATTCGAAAAATACTGGCATCATGACATTCGCTCATTAATCAGTGTCGTTCGCACGTGCGCACGCTGCGAAAACGTATTTAGCAAAGGAAAGTTCAAGTGTGTGCCCTTTAAGTGTGCTATGTTAACGCCACCGCGTTCATTAGCACTCAGAAGGCAAGATGCGCTGTCACTTTTTTGTGTGCTTAATTGGAGTTGCTACAGCAACTTTCGACTACAGCGGCAGGGCAACTTTGCAGGACGTTAAAGCTGTGAGCATTTAGTTTGTACATCTTTATCTCACTTTCGCTCTGCTTTCGCTTTCGTCACAAACCTTTCCGAAGCTGAATGGAATAACTTAGCTAAGGGCCTTGGCGGCGACTGTTGGAGCATCAGCACCTCTTGTCCCTCACTTGTTAGCTTAGTCCTGTCACGTCATGGAAAAGCAAAAGCATGAGACCCGCACACAGAGTAATTACTGACTATCAGAATCAATTATACTAAGTCAATTAGAATAAAAGAGAGCGTTGTTTTATGATTCTATATTTTGCATCTGTACTTCGCTTCTCGTCAGAAATGTCCGGTCTGTGCCAAGTAGCCTTCGTGAGGCAAGCCCTCAAAACAGCGAATCTCCCAGATTTGAAAATCTTTCTCCATACAAAAGAGTGCCTTTTAATGCAATAACGGGTTCAAAACAGCGCCTTTTTACGCACAGTACCCGGGCCCGCCACGGTGGTGTAGTGGTCACGGTACTCGTCTGCCGCCCAAAAAACGCGGGTTCGATGCCGCCGCGGCGCTCGCATTTTCGATGGAGGCGAAAATGCGAGGCCCGTGTACTGTGCGATGTCAGTGCGCGTTAAAGAACCCCAGATGGTCCAAATTCCGGAGCCCTCTACTACGGCTTTTCTCTTCTTTCTATCTCTTTCACTCCTTTCTCCTACCCCCACGGACGCTTAGCGTGTCCCTACATAGCTTGCAGAAATTAGCGTCTTTTCCTTAACGAAACACGATCAATCAATCAATCACAGTACACGGGCCTCTGGCGTTATCCCCTCCATCGAAAATACGACCGAGACGGCCGAGATCGAACCTGCGTTTTTTGGGTGGCAGCGAGTACCGTACCCACTACATCACCGCGGCGGAAATTTTCAATCAAGAAACTCGCTAGCAGACGCTGCCCACGTCAGCGTTGTCTCTCGCCGGGGAGGGCGCGTTCTCGTTC
>JABSTT010004659.1:0-21153 GCA_013339685.2 Hyalomma asiaticum
CCGGCTTCAAAAACCATAACAGCACAAGCAGAACACTGTCCGCTTATGAGAAATGCAGGTCGTGTAAACATGCGTATGTGATGCAAGTCTCATCTGCACTCGACAGAAGTAAAGCACAAACACCGCTCCAGTCGGCCATATGCAGGGCGTCCCAGGCATCCGCACCGGTAAGAACCCCATCCATCATTGGTTAGGCTATCGGGTGTTCTGCGGTCACCAACGCAGAACACGCAGTCCGCCTATTGTGCGCTACTCTTGCACGAACTCCTATTCGTCTAGGGCTGTCGCGACGCAAAAAAAACCGAAGTGACTAGAGTCGCTGAATCTCGAACAGCCGCACTTCCGTGTCGTACCAGATGGGCGGGTCAACGTCCTGGAAAGGGTGAAAAAAAAAAGAGGTTCACGCGGGCTCAGTCTGGGCATAACAAGCACAGCCAGCTCACTTATTGTACGATCGTACATTTTTGACTGGAGCTTTTGAGTGCCCAGAGGGCTCTGACGACGTGCATTACATTCGGCTGCTTGTCGCAGAGTGCTTTGCTCTTGCTCTAAATGTGTAGCCAAGACTGGGTCCCACCATTCCCACAGTTTTCATTATGACATGGCGTCGGTCACGGCTCCATAGGCACAGTGTTCTGGCCTTTGCTTGCTCTGGTGGACAGCTGCACATTTGTCTTGGACACGCCTTCTCTTGTTCGATTCAAAAGTGGGCCCCACATTGTTGCAATCCAGAGCTTGAGCATGATGGTGCCGATTTGAATTTACCATTATACAAAAAACATGTTTGTCATTATTTATGCCCACAGGGGCAGAAATATGAAAGAACAAAGCTTTTTCACACAATTATAAATTGTAATTGTACAAGGAAACCCCAGTGTTTCTGCATGTATAACCCACCACACAAAGACTCCTAACGTACATCCAAGGGGACACAGGAGGCAGACTTCCAGTTACATGCTGCACCAGCTGTTGCAAGGTGCTGTAGACGTTAACTTCAGGCAGCGTGTCACCCCCCTCCCAATAAGTGGACACCCTTTTCTTCCCAATACGCTCGCCGGACGTGTCTGTGCAAGTGTTTCTCTTTTCGTGCCCACATCACTCCTCGTAGTGCACATGGTTTACAATTACAGCTAGTTCGCAGAGTCTGCTTGATGATTTTGGGTTATGGATGATGAGTACTGGCAATGACTGTGGGTCATAAGAGCATGCACTGTTTATACAAAAACTGCTAGACAGTAGACAACATGTCCTACTGAAAAGACAACGGAAGGTGTTTATATACGGCCAATCCGGCCCAGTTGATAGCTACGCCCTATACTAATGTCACCACTGTGCCTCCCGCAAAATCTCATGCTTGCTTCTGGAGGCATCACCCATGTATGTGGAGCTGAAGCCAATGGTACATTGGTCCTCGCACTCTGCAGAAGGTTGCAACTTTCGTTTTTGAGCCAATGACAGCTGGTTTCCGCATGACAAAATGATCATTGTGCTTATCTTGTAATACTGTAACACTGATGCAGAAAAGCAAGCTGAATAGGATGAGAAAGTGTAGGAGGTAGCAATTTGTTTTCGGTGACAGTGTTTGTGTCAGTTTTATTCAGCACATTGCGAAATAAACAAACACCAACAACAAGCCTAATTTGTTGCCTTACTCAATGGTAACTGTGCACCCTAACCTAATAGGTACACGATGATCCACCACAGCTTTCATGCATTCAGCTATAATACATTATGCTTCACAATGACTGGGTCGGGTATTTATCCCAATGATTTAACTGCTGGTATGTTTTAGGCCAACTGCTGCGACCTATTTTGCCATGTCATGGTAATGGCGATTCCGTGTTCCTGAGACATTCCTATCATGCACCTCATGGCAGAAATTCTTGCCAAATTCGAAAATAATTTTTAATAATCAAGAAATCGCGAAACCGAAATCCATCATAGAAGTGCCGTTTTTGTGTGGCATCAAATCAGTCAATCTGCCTCTTGCATGGTATGATGGTGCGTGTGTCCTTCCCCTTACGGAAGATCACAAAGCGTTTTGGTATGATTAAGGTTTTCAAGTCGCCAGGCGGTGCACGAAAATCTTGAAAGTTAGGGTACAGTCTATGGTATATCCGTCACTTTGCGTACAATGTGTGGCCAATAATTGTGGGAAGCCAGGTGAGCGGTTTGAGGTGATCCGCACTAAAAATTGATTTCTAAGTAATCTGCACATTCCTCAAGCCTCTAAGCTTGCATAAAATATGGGAGAGCGCCAAAGAACATGACCTTGGAATTTCATTGAGATCTACTGACCGACAAAAATCACCAAAGTTGGCCTTTAAGACATACAATGAATACAAGAGACATTGATGTAAGAGATAGCTGGGTACAAAAGGCATCATTTACTCACACGGATGGCTGCCCTACCTATCTCTTTAATTGAACCTCTTTTGTAACAGACATCCATCTGAGGACAACTGCTTGTAAAGGGCAAAATATGCAAAACTTTGGGCAATAGTCTTTCTCGTAACTGACATTTGAACACTAGATGCAGCACCGGAGACTGCAAACAGCAGTTAATTCATTGTGGAAGCAAAGGGAAATAAACAAATAATGCGACAAAGTTTTGGTGGCAAAAATACAAATTCTGTTCTGAGTGACACAGTCCACCACGCAAATCACCTAATACTAACCCATGTGGACCCTTTGCAACAAGCTGTAGCTTTCCTTTGTGGTCAGTTTAGTTGCATAGTGTGCCTACATTGAAATAAAGGACAATCAGAAAATCAAAACATGGCACCCTGCTTATAAAAGACATAAGAGACAGAAACTGCTTTCTGGTGCACATCTCTTATAAAGAAGTTCAGCTGTATTAACAACACTGTAATGTGTTAAAAAGCGGACGGCTGCAAGAAGAACCCAAGAGCTCACCTAAGGTAGATGAGGCCCCACATGTATGTCCGGAACCACATCGTGGTGCCTGCGTTGGACTGGTACTTGCGGATCAGGATCGGATGTGGCACGGGCAGCAGTCCGACTAGCGTTCCATGCTGCAGGAACTTGAGGATCTCACTCTCGTCCGTCAGACCTCTGTGCGGTGCAACATAGAGTTTGAAATGGTGTACCGGCACCGAATGTGACTGGTGTCAGTCACCACCTATAAGCTGCTGGCTCACGGTAACTCAGAGGTTATGGAGTAGTAGTTTACAGCTAATGGAATCAATAACCGAAGTTAGTGTATCAAAGCAGTGGTGCTGAAAAGTAAGCAGAGATGATGTTTAAAAGTATAGATGTACCTAACTACACATATGATGATCACCTTTTCATAGAATTACTACATTCATTATACAGTAAGCTCCCTTTCAGGGGGACATGGGTTGAGGAGATATTCTTGGCATTTTTGTCGCCGTACTTGTTGATAAGTGCGCTTGTTTGGTTTCTCATGCTCATTTCAGGTATGCAACAACTTTTATTGTAGAGCAGCTAGCTCAGCATGTGCTGTGCTCTACATCGGGGACTTCCAAGTTGTAAGTTTTGTGACTGGTGTGACGTTCTACGGCTTCCACCACTGTCTTGGTCTATCCTTCTATGTTGTTCAGTTGTAGTGCATCGTGCTTCATATTCGCGAAAGGCCTTCCAGCTCGTAAGTCATGCCTTCCCACCCGCAGGAGAACTGGCACTCTCAGTAGATGCTGCAACAGATTCTCCTGATGCTCAACTTGCCATGGGAAATGTGATGTGATGTGATGGTTGCCACCAAGTGTTTCCTCTAGCCTTGTCCATGTCACCATGCTAATGTTCTGCATGAATGTAAGGTCGGGGTTCGTAGCTCTTGACACACTATTCCCCACTCGCGTAGGATACTGTATATCGTTCCACACTGTAAGCCCGTGCTGCTGTGCGGCATCATGAAGTCTGGTCCCCTTTTTGAGTGTCATTCAGTAGTCCCAAGCCGTGTGCGGCGCATTAAAATCGCCGACCACCAGGAGTTTTTGTTGTCCGACAATTGCTCTTGTGCTTGTGATGATATGATCTATGTCACTCAGGGTGCCTGCCGGGGGACTGTACAAGTTGAGGACAAAGAAGGAGTTCCCTCCCCTCTTCGGGTGTATAATTTCAATGACGGTGTGCTCTGTGATAAAATTAAGTTGACGTTGTGCCGTAAGGCTGCTCAAGGTTAAAATGGCCATTTTCTTTTTTCTGGTTGATATCTGCCTCTCATATCCCCTGATGTGAAAGTGTCCGTTTTGGTTTCCTTTACTGAAATTACATCCGGATGATGTTCCCCCGCTAGCAGGGAAAGACTGTTTTTTCGGTTGTATCGATCTACAGTTCCATTGACAGATCTTGATCACGTCAAGCTGCTCTCACCTATGGCTGGCCATCTTGCTGTTGATGAGGTTCTGTTGCACCCTCCTTATCTGTTGGCTTTTTTGGCTCCTTTACGCTTAGCTTCACATGGCTTTGGCTTCTTCCTATGCTGGTTATTATGTGGTTCCATCTTGTCCAGATGAGCGATAATTTTGTTCAGTTTATGCTTCAAATCATTTCGTCTAGGAGTTATAGCTTCAGACTGCTTCATTAGGGTTTACTTTGAGGGATAGTTGATGAACAGCTGATTCAATTCTAAAGCATTTTTCATATGTGGCAGTATTTGCTGCCTTGTCCATTGCCGCTGCTTTCTCCTTTACTGCGGTTGTTTCTTCTGCCTTCTCGCGCTGATGAGTTTAGTTGAATTGCTGCATCCTGCACTCGTGTTCGACCATCAAGGCCTCTATTCTCTTGAGCCCTTGCTCATGTTCTTCAAGTACAAAAGCAACCAAAACACTTTAAAGTCAGCTCGTACATATTGCATAAAACCACACGAGATGAAATACTGATCTTGAAAGAGGTAAACTTGAAAGAGGTGAAACAAAACCTGTAGATTTCTGATGCGACAAAAAGGTTGCGTATGTGACAAAAAAGGTCATTTTCTTTTGCAATTTTCAGTCTCCACAACCCATGCTCCCCTCTTAAGACATACTCTGCTAAGACACATTCTTGGGTATGCTGAACAACACGGAAACATTTCGGTTGTTTTCAAAGTCTCAGTGTAAAGGATTCTCCTTAATGTGAACCAAACTGCTTTGTGGTTTACACAAGCCTCTGTCGTGACCATGTAAACAATGGGCTTCCTTTTTTCCGGCACCTCAGCAGCCCGATTCCCGGGAGCCAGCTAAGTTCTTGTGCCGACAGAAAATGACATCAAGCACACATGGGCTCGAAGCATGATAAGTTCCAGAGGCTAGTAATGCACTCGTCAAATCATCTTGATACATCACAACTGAAGAGGCCCGAAATTATGATGGCATGCCGATCTGTGCAACAACAGCAAAATACCATTAACGATTCAATAAAACCGCGCAAAGGTGCCTGAAGCCACAATTTTCTATCACGTAGAAGCAAAGAAGTGCTCCATTTGCAATTAGCTTCCCATTGTAAACCTACTTTGTTCACTGTCTCCAAGTACAGTCGAATCATGATATAAGAATCTCGTATATAACGAATTAAATTAAAGTATTGCCGTTAGAACAGTTATATACAAATATATTTATAATTAATTACAGTAAAACCTCATTATAACAAAGTTGGTGGGGGAGCGGTAATTACTTCGTTATAACCATTAGTTTGTTATAACCAATATCAATCTCATGTATAGGAATTTCAAGGGGATTTGCGATTGCTGCGTTATATCCGATAGTTCGTTATATCTGGGTTCGTTATAACGAGGTTTTACTGTATTGAATACAATGAATTAAATGAAAAATAGCATTGCTAATGGAATCGTGCTATAAATATACACTTATGTTGAGTTAATGGTGATAATGAATTATCAAATATAATGAAGGTACTTTTCCTTAATACAGAATTCGTCATAATGAGGCTTGACTGTATGCTATTTAGATGTACCAGTCCTGTTGACGATTCTTATTCTGGGCACTTCTAATAAGACGGACAAGTATTCATGACCCCGTCAATTTTGTCTTAAAGGGAGTCTACTGTATGTGGGCTAGACCGACTGCTGCCCCCTCCCACAAGAACCTATCCTGCATGAAAACGTGACAGCTCCTATTCTGGCGCCAGAGATGGAAGATTAGCAACGCATGCAGAGAGAGAAAAAGCTGTGTACTGACTTGTCGATGCATATCTTTTCAACTTGGGGCACCAGGACTTGCAGCAGACGCATGATGGTCTGCAGGGGAAGCTTCTGCTTCCACGATGCCACCCATTCGGGCGTTGGGCCGCGCCATTCCTCGTCGTTGCTCCCGGCCCGCACAAGCCCGCCGCCACCCTTGGAAACACTCTGCGTAATGGCAGTTGACAACAGAAAGTTTAACACTCGTAACATCAGTATGGTAGAACCTCGTTATAATGAACCCAGATATAACGAACTATTAGATATAATGAAGCAATTGAAATTCCCATAGACGACATGAACATTGGCTATAAAGAACTAATGGTTATAACAAAGTAATTACGGCTTCCCCTTCAACTTCGTTATAACGAGGTTTTACTGTACTAACACTTGTAACATCACAGATCTCTGACAGTGTCTGCTAAGGTCTACATAGCACCTATTTATCAGTAAGAAAGACCTACATTGTGTTCTAAGAAAGCCAGAGACTTAACACCGGGAGTTTCAGAACATTTGATGGAGTTAATACAAGTGATGGCAAGAGTATGGAAAAAAAGAAGTTGGCCTTCTCACGACGCGAGGCCGAATTGTCGGCGTGAATTTCAGAACTAAAACATCTACATTCATTTTCTCTTTTAATATTGAACATAAGATATTGAAATTAACGACAATTGAGGCCTGAAAATATAAGTTACCGTATTTACTCGCGTAATTTGCGCACTTCTTTTCACAATTTTAGAGCTCCGAAAAGGGGGTGCGCAAATTACGCGGATATTTCGCAAACACGTTTGAAATAACGTGTAATATAATGCAACTAGCGCGGTAACCTTTGGATACGATCTAACCTAACGCTGCAAAACGTACGGCTGCTCCAGGGAAGGCACAGCACGTAGAAGTGTTTACGAGCCCCTGATGGCTGCCAAGATAGCACTATCTCGGCAGCCGACAGCTGCCCCCCCCCCCCTCGCCTTGCGTCTTTTTGTGCTCGTTAAAGACGGGTGGGGCCTTTCCTCCCCGCATCGACGGCAGGTGTCCCGATCAGGGTGATGTTATCACATCGGCCCTCGGAGCGACAGAGATAGGCCGGGCTCGTTTGATCTCTGCTTCAGCCGTTTTCTTCGCCCCCACTCGCATTGTTTTTATTCTAGCGACTGTACTTTGGGCTTCGGGGGCTTCCGGAGAAAAGAATCGGAAAAAGGGGCATCGCACACGCAGCCCCTTTTGCGTATGACTGCGCTCGCCTGCGCAGCGAGGGGTGCGGCCGCGCGGCTGTTGGTTCGTGCGTGCGCGCCGGCGAGCTGGGAACGGGGAGCGCAAAATATGCGAGGTTCTTTCTTTTTTTTTTGCGAAGCTGGCTAAATATTAGGGGTGCGCAAATTATGCGGGTAAATACGGTAATCATTCTAATCAGCTTCACGTTTTTACTTTACTGTCCTTTTTAACATCGACCACCTGGGTTTCCTAAAAGGGGTTGAGACATCAAACATACCGCGCGTGTGTCCTTAGTCTAAAGCATTTCTTATTGGTGCAGGAAGCACAATACACACTTGAAGATTCCCATATTCTGGGTGAATAATTCTATACTATCGCATTGTTTACGTTAACATTTCCTCCTTTCAGTTTCTAGGCTCTGAGTTTAACAGTGACGCCAGCGTCTAGGAATGCACACACTGCTACATCATCTTTCGCACACACACGCAGCACCTGCGCAGCTCCAGCCCAACCTACACTAGAGAGAGTGGAAGCCCCAACACTCGGGGGCACCGTATTCTTGCATCGTTTTGTATTCTGTCTGCCTTCTTCTGTTCACTGGACACCCGCAGGGAAAATTAAAAAACAACACCATCTAGGCTTGCCCGGTGCAGTGGTTCCCCGCTCATACTACAGTAAAACCTCGTTATAACGAAGTTGATGGGGGAGTGGTAATTACTTCGTTATAACCATTAGTTTGTTATAACCAATATCAATTTCATATATAGGAATTTCAAGGGGAATTGCGATTGCTTCGTTGTATCCGATATTTCGTTATATCCGAGTTCGTTATAACGAGGTTCTACTGTACATCACTCTAAACGTGGTGTGCAGTCAGTCACTGAAACTTTCATGGCAATTCACACACAGTGACGTGAGTGTCAGTCACGTATGTTTTGACCGCAAGAACGATCATTTAGGGGTGCTCTTTGGAAGCAGGCTAAAATATATTCTAAACGTCTGATGTGCCGAACACTTCGTGGTGAGTGCTCTTGCATAAAGAAGAAGCCTACAGCAGGCTTTTTATAGCCTTAGGACTTAGTGTCTCAACCTCTTTAACGTGCATGTAAATCCAGGTACATGAGTGTTCTTCCATTTTGCTTTCATGAAAACATAGCGGCTATAGCTGCTATGTTATGGAGTTGTGGAATGCCATAGCTACTGGGCTAATACGGTGGGTTCTGTTTTGGTGTTCATAAACTGCCGAGTAAGCGTCTCATCCAGTGTGTACTGTTCTCTGCTAAGTGCAGCACAGACGTTAATTCAATAAGCAAGTTCTACGACTTAGTGGAAGCACTGAATGACCTGCTTGCTGTTTAAGTTTCATGATACAAATTCAAACCAAATGCAAGCTTCATTCTGGAACCAATGGGCCAACAAGTGCATGACAATGGAAGTGGAACTATGTTCCAGCAGTCCACCCCATGAACTTCCAAAATGCTGCGACAAACCACAGATGATTTTACTTGATGAGATCATTACTTTCATTAATTCAAACTTTCAGTTACTTCAAGCATATTTTCACTTGCCTGGTTGGTGGTTGGCCTGCTATGTTCTGAATGTATTTAATAAGCTTCTTAATTTAAACAGCACCATTCGATTAATTCCGTTAATTTATGCCTTTTGCTTATCCCTACCAGAAATACTGGCTGTTTCAGTTCCTCCTACCTGAACATCCATGCTCGCACATTTCTTTCACAGCCAGAAATAAAGCCAGTCACCTGCCAGTACTTGTCAAAGCATTCAATATCACTAGCAGAAAAAAAGAAACACTGAGGTGGTAACAATTCATGTGATAAGCTGCCATCCCTGCTTGTGGTGGCACATTGCACTGATCTAGATTTCTGCTTGTGCCTGATAATTCAAACAAAATTCTGGGCTGCCCTCAAGTTTGAATTAACGAGTCTACTGTGCTGGACAGTTCGTCAATAAAAAAAAAAAAAAGGCTTGCGGCATTAAATATCGGGATGTTTTTTTCCAGCTTTAGAAAATTCAACAAAAAGGACCTACGGGATTGACCAGGCTGGGTACGAGGGTAAACTCACCCGAGGTGGTGACTTCTCTACAGGACTTGTGGCCGTGCTGCCCGTTGGTGAGGATGCCGGATGTGCCTGCTCGGTCATTTTCTCTAGGCCTGCACAGAGCGATGCACTCTGCTGAGTCACTAGTGAACAGCACTAAAGCGGCCATGGAGATTGCCACCTGATTCAGTGAGTAGCTTAACAGCTCAGACCATTCAGTTACTATGATTCGATTCCTAATTTTCTTGTTGGATCCTACACAGTGAAAAAAAAGGCCATGAACACGGACAAGCTAGTGCGATTCCCAGCCTGCTTATATTGGAACGTACTTGCTTACGAAATCGGAAATGGACAAGAAAACAAGATAACACTTCTGCCAAGGAAATTGAACAGTAGTCACTAGCTACCATAAAATGGTGGCACGCTATCATTATATCACAAAGAACATGAAGAGGGAAGCTTTCTTATGTTCGAAATGCCATCACAAGCATGGCAAATGCATATCGTTTTTGGCTACCTCGACAATATGCTGATTAGGGTTTCTGTAAAAAACTGTGCAGTATGAAATTGGTGCGGACAGCCGATTGTTTTCTAATGTGAAAGCATTAAAACCTGGCACTCATTTGGTGAGTCGGTGTGACCTTATGGTATGAAAACTCGCACAAGCAAATGATGACATCACATGATAACATTGCGTGATATTGGTGTTGATGTAGCTGTTACACCCAAACGTGCTGGGAAGTGCCTTACAGTCCTGCAAGTTTTGTTGCACTGGAAACCTGCTGTTCTTTTCGGTGAATGCAGAGTAAAATAAGTAGGTAAAAAGAAGTTTCAGTGATTCTATTATTACTTCTGGTGTACGAGAAATGGTGCTGACTGTTTAACCTAGGTAGAAGTGCCTTTACGCTTTCACATCCCTAAAATTCCAGACAGTTTGGAACCTTACATTATTTCATCTGTTAATGCAATTTCAAATTGCATAAACAGATCAATTGAAGACTAAAACATAAGGAGCAGGGTGGAAAGATGGCCTAGATGGTTGACATACAATGCAACAATTATCTTTTTTTTTTTTTTTCTGTGGCCACGTGCTTATACTATGCTTTACTGTCACACTTAATCTCCATGGATGCCCCTGCCCCAGGCTCCAATGACTTTCGGCACCCCTTTCCACCAACGTTCAAGAGTGATGCCATTCTGTGCGATGAAAAGCTACAACCATGTGGCAGGACTAACGCCCGTATTCACAAATCCTTCTTGACCCGAAACTCCATCTGAGGGAGCCCTTGAGGTCGACTTCGCTTATCATAAAGTATGCGAAGCTGGCCTCGAGGGCCCCGTGAGGTGGAGCTTCCTGTCGAGGAGAATTTGTGAATACAGGCATAATGTTGGGACTTCCTGAATGGGTGGTGTGTCAGCGGCAACTGCACTGTGACTGAATTTCCACAAGTGCGACTAGAACTGAGGTTTCTGTAAGCCAAACTTAGGGTGCTTTGCATAGCTAGAAGCATACGTAACCGAGCTACATGATCGGTCTCTGCTGGCAACATGCGAAGTGGTCATGCAAGAAGAGTTCATCTTTGGAAGTGGGAACAGTGAAGGCGCATTTTGAAGCTTGGTGTAATAAGGCGCACGGAGATCGAAGTTCGAGACGATGGCTGGCTTGAAAATGAACCTAGCTAGAATGAGTAGTTAGTCCTGTGAACATGTTAATAAATTTCTGTTATGGAATACGATTCTTTGTTTTCATATATGTGACATGTGGGGGGGTCAGCTATGCATAAAATTACATTTGAGCCAACTTACAATATCATGTCAATAGGGTAATTTGCTGACACATGTCTATGTGTACACATCGACAGTTGCTGCATTCTTGACCTGTGATTGGTTACAGTAGTTCTTACAGTGGGAGTGTGCATCTCTGTTTTCATTTGTTGTCAGTGTGATATGACAGCACACATTTTTGAAAGGCGCTGAAGATGAATTGCAGTGTGTGATCACTCAAAATTTAACACTGCTGGCACTTTTATTTTTCTTTACTGTTTTGTATATTGCTGTCAGTCATCTTTTGTTCTCAATGCCCGTCTCTGACCCTCTCATTGGTCCACTTCCACACTGAAAGTCTACCTAGCTTGTTGTTCCTCGTGGACAACTCAGCGCCGACGATGCATGGGGTGATGTCTATAATATTTGAACACTTCTTTCCATGAAACCTGTAGCGCGAATACAGCACCTTCCAATAATAAATGCAATAAAAATTCCAAGCATAGTAGAACCTTGTTTATAAATCATTAAAAAATCCGCTTTCTTTTTACCCATATTATGACATTGCAATTTTCTAATGGTTGGTTGTGTCGAGTTTTCTGGCGCAAAAGTGACCATGGCTATACTGTGCCAAACACAGCAATTTTCTAATGGCACTGCCAATCCTGTAAGAGCTAGGGTTGTTCAATTTCCTTATAAGCACATAAATAATGTTAAATAACCAAAAAACGATGTTTCCAGACTGAAATTGAGACATGCAGCAGCATTGTGTAACAATGACAATGACATTACAACTTGCCCCTATTTAATTTCTGCGATGATTTCAACATTAAAGGAGCGCTGTTTGCTTTTGACCACCTACTTGGGGAATCAGCAATGTGTGCTACAATGTAACAAATACGAGGCGGCCCACATTCAAAGTCGTGATTTGGGAATTAGCTAGCAACCTTTAATGGTCATTCCCAGGAGAAGAGAACAACTTCCAATCGTACAGTTCACAGATCATTACAGTACCAAAGGAACATACACTACTGAAAATTTTGTTGAGACCAGTGGACATTAAAAGATTGCTGGAGCTGCAAGAGTGACTACAAAAGAATTTATGTGCAAGACAATCTGAAGTTATTAAAAATACGGCATTTTGCACAAGAAGCAACGCATGGAAGAACATAGCATAGCATACTGTTGGGCTGCTGTGTAAAGTACGGCTTGTGGCTTTATGAGCAGGGGACTGCAGTAAACATTCATTTTCCTACAAAAGCACAAGTTAACATGGCAAGATATATAGATAAGCAAAGCTATGGCTGTGGGCACTTGCTGTCACAATCACGTTTGAGAGGACCAGGTGAAGAAAAAATGGATGCTGCATGTGCATGTCAGGAAGTGCACGTTCCTGTACTGCTCCCCACCTCAGAATTTCAAATGTGCTACGCCTTCAAACCAATGCATGCAAAAATTAGGTCTTAAAGGTTACTGTTTGCATACACCTAGTGACAACATCTCATCAGATACACTTAGTGTGAACAGGCATGCTACTGCATTGCTTTTTGCTGCACTCGTAGGCACACAAAATAGCTGAAGCTTTGACCACATACGTGGCGTGGCGGCTAGGGTGGCATTGAGACTGGACGAAGGCGGTGCCTCCTCCGGTGGCAGTTGGGTGTCGGACTCTGCAGTGGGCGTGGCCGGAGGAGGGCTTGTCTCCTCGGAGGGCGTGGTCGGGACGCTGGGGGTGGGGCCCTTGCTACGGGAGCGCCGGTTCAGCGAGCGCTCGATCGTACCCTGCTCGGTAGGCAGGTTGGCCAGCGCATGGAACACGTGTCGCTTCCGAATTACAGTGTACACTAGGTTTGAGTTGCCTGTGAGGGAGCAAGAACGCACTTAAATAAGTATAGTATGCGGACGCTTGTAGCTCATCAACATTACATGTCTAGATTAAAAACCTAGTGCAATGTCAGCGCACGTTAAAGAACCCCAGGTGGTCAAAATTTCCGGAGACCTCCACTACGGCGTCTCTCATAATCAGAGCTGGTTTTAGGACGTTAAACCCCACAAAACAATCAGATTAAAAACCTAGACACAATGAACTGAGCACGAGTACTGACAATCAGCAGAATATTAATTACAGACAAACCTTGCTAAACATGTTCAGGCACAATGATGAAAACAAGGAAAGAAGAGAAACAGGAGCGAGGTGGACAAGTGACAATTTGAGCTTCATTCCTTGTTTCATCGTAGCACCTGAACATGTTTAGCAAGCTTAGCTACCAACTCAACGAAAAACAAGTGTACTTCTAGACAAACCTCGTATTAACAAATTTACATCTGATGGAAATGGTTCCATTAAATCTAAAAATTTGTTATAAATGTACATTTATAACACTGCATCAAAGCAGGGCCAATTCTTCATTTCAGCTTCAGTTAATTGGTACACAAAAAAAGATACAAAACGCTATTATACACACGAAGGTATAAATACGGAATGTGGGACCGCCTGTTAGAGATAGGACAGGCAAACAGAAATCAGCAGAACAGCAACAGTAGGCTAGAAAGCAGACTTACTTCGTTGTTGAATGATACTTCAATATGTGAACAGTCGGTACATTGAGGCTTGATTGTAACTGGTGTCAAATTAACAGAACTCTATTGCACTGTAATCTAATTCTGCCATGAAGGCACAGACAATTAACTACTAAATGACATAACGCTTAACAATTCCATTTTGTGGTGCCTCACACAAGCACACCTAATCTGATTAAAACTGGATGCCACTTGTGCTGCAATACATTTCTCGCCATTAATTCTGTTGTTGGATATGCATGCTCTGCTTAATGTGCTGGCACTTACATTTACACCTGAAAAATAACCTCCTGAAATAAAGTGAAATACCAATACGAAGAAAATACACGTAAAATAAAGTTTTGGTGGCATTTCTCAAAGTTTCCCTGCTAAGCAATATTTTTTCATTAGAATACTGATTGACAAATGCTTACAGTCTTCACTGCAGGTGCTGTGAATGCAACATTTATAAAAGGACACAAAGCTGAGAAAGTTGGTTAGGGTTCATTATGTAAAGGCACGGAAAACAGTGACATAAAGGAAGAGAACTAGATGACAGGAACGCCAACTATCGACTGAGGAAGGTGAAGTGAGGTGAAAAAGAAAGAAGACACATGGCTTGTCTTCTCATGCTTAGGAATGGTACCATGACCTGTCAAACGTGTGTACATGCCACTTTATGTCATAGACAACTGTGAAGACGTTCTATCTCTTCTTGTGTTGTCCACTCTCCATTATATGTGTCCCTGTTTTGCATAGCTTTTCTTTACATAATGCAACATTTATATTGCTGTTAAAGGAGTACTGACACGACTTTGCGGCGGCGCAATGGGACATTTTTTTTTACTTTCTAGTCATGCATATTAACACTCTCCACACACCGAAGCCAGCAAACGCGTGTAAAGCATTTTAGTTTGATTTTAAAGTTTTTGTCGCCCAGCATCTGCAAGACAGCGCAACGGACAGTTAGATGACATATGAACACAGTCTCTTGAAAATCGCCGATATCGCTGTTAGAGTTGCTGGATGACCGTGAAACCATTGTTGTTTGCGTCCCACATGCAATTGACCACAGCCAACAAAGTTAGCAGTGAGTGACACCATCATGAATTGCTGTCCCCACATGACTTGGACGTATGTCCGACTGTGTTGACACATTACGAGGAAACTGCCCCCTCGAAATCGAAACCAAAAGTGGGCTTTCAAGGGAACCATATCAAAAATATATTCTCTGCGTTGAGAGGCACCATGATAGTCTTTTTAGGGTTCTCTACACCAGTGAATTTATTTACAACAACAATACGAGAATGTCAAAAATTTGTGTCAGTACTTCTTTAAGAATGTATGCATAGAAGTACCGTCAGAAATGCTAGTGGCACTAGAAAAGTTATCTCCGTTACGCCATCAAGATGACAGCAAGCAGGTTTCATGCCTATCTGCAATCAGCCTTTTCTTGCTGGTTTGTTTTCAACATGCAGTTATCTCTACTGGCATTCTTTCAATAAAGATGTGAAATCGAAGTTCTACGTGTGCCTTCGTGTTCCTTTAAAGTATCTTGCATCTAGCAAACATAAACAATACATAGCAACGAGAGTTTGTACATAGTACTCACCATCAAACTGGTACTGGATAATGTTGTTGAAGATCTCGAGCAAAAAGAACACCAGGTGGTGGTTCGTTGGGTTTGAGTAGAGGAACCACGGTGTGCTGAACGCCTGGGAAGCATCATTCGACACATGGTTCAGACACTCGGAGGGATCAGCTGCTTTCACTGGTTAAGTCTCTAACGGAAAAGTAACAAGATTAACAATTCCAAAATGTGGACGAGTATAGTTTCTTTGCGCTCCTTTCCTTTAGACCATATTCTGCTGTATCCTACCCCAATTCATTTATGTGCTCGTTCAGTCGCCTCAGAATTTCTTTCAGGAGTTTCTGAGGCGACTGAACGTGCAAATAAATGAATAAATACCGAGAGATAGTTAAAAAAATTCATGGGGGGCCCTTGCTTGGTCGCGAATCAAAATTCAAAATGGCAGCAGAATTGCCGGAGATAAAAAAGAAGGCAGAGCGGTTCTTCATTAATATCTGTGGAATAAAGGCATTTATTGCTTTTATTCAATGTCATTGCTTTCAAGCCGTCAAACGACTCCTCGGAGACAGACACAAAAATTGCGGGCCTGCGGGCCAGAGCCGCACCTAGCATTAACTTCATGCTAGCAACTGATGCAATTCACATCCATCTGTCCAATCAGAGCAACCTACAACCATTCTAGCTCACTCTAATCCAATAAAAATGGCAACTCACAAAGCCTATCGCCTCCCAGCTACAGTAAAACCTTGTTATAACGAAGTTGAAGGAGGAGCCGTAATTACTTTGTTATAACCATTAGTTCATTATAGCCAATATCCATGTCCATCTATGGGAATTTCCAGGGGAATTGCAATTGCTTCGTTATATCCAAGAGTTTGTTATCCAGGTTCGTTATAACGAGGTTCTACTGTGTAATCATGACTGTCTATGCAGATAAGAAGTATGCGGCTGTGGTGCAGCCATCGTCAGGCCTTGGCGAAGGTGCAGTTAACCAACAAATTTCTTTTCCTTAAATGCATTGTTTCTTGTAATTAATTGTGCAACTTCTTGAAATATCAATGTGCAGTGTGGTAAACAGGGTTTAAAAAAAGGGAGGGGGCACTTGCTCGGTCACTGGTGCCAATTTTGAACCTCTCAAGGAAGGGACGGGGGTGCTTGCTCAGTATTTTATGGTAAATAAATAAATAAGTAAATAAATTAGTGATAGAATAGCTTCAAAGCTAAAGGTCACTAAAGAGAGGTACCAAATCAGTTAAGAGTGATAAGGTATTCTCCCCGAACTGTGTTTTGAAAAATTTTCAAAGATTTAATGCTAGAATGCCAGCACTGGTGAATCAACATGATGTCACAAAGTTGAAAGTGCTTTTTTTTTTTTTTTTCTTGAGTTAGAGCCATTGCGGTGATCTAAAGGTCCTTGAATTCACCAAGCTTGCGTTTTATTTCCGTTCAGATGTGATGTGGTCTATCTCCATTAGTAAATCTTACCTACGGGCAAGCAGATATGATCGCACATTTTGTATTGCTCGTTAATGATCAACTGAACCAACAACAAGCTTTTCTGCAGTTGACCTTTGAATGAACATTCAGCAATTTAGCTCCTGTGAAAGTTTCTTCACAGTGAACTTATCGCATGTCCTTTGGGGCACTTACTTCAAGTAGATGCAGCAGCTTGGTGCTGGCAACCATGGATAATGTCTTGAGATAAGGTGACACTGCAAGTAAATATAAATGAAAGCAAAGAAACTTGGAAAGCTGTCAGATATGAAGGCACATAGTGGCTTTTAATCACAGTTCGTCTTTTGAATGGTTCCAATCTCATTTGAAGTTAATTGACGCCGTAACACCTCAATAGTAAAGACGACCATTTGACAATAAATTAGGTTTATAGATTCAATGATTTATTGCAAGTGTGTATCCCTAACACTCTTTTAGTGGCAACACTATTTCTCATTTACTTTGTTATAGACAACAATTTGTTATATCCATATTAATTTCATCGGGGTTTGAGTGCACAGTAAAATCAGAGATAGCGTTTTCCTCTACAGATGTCAATGACAATGGTGCAGTGGTTCTTATCCTATCTAATTTAAGAATTACACTGGAGAACTTGCTCCCTTAGACGAAACCATTTTTTTTTGTTTCATCTACAAGCGAAACGTCAGTGGTTGCTGATTAATTAGGAGCATGTTTATGTAAAACGAGCAACCATGATGCGCTCCATGGTGACATGTCCACTTAACCAGGCGCTTATGCCCAACTGAGTAATACTGAAACCTTGATACAAAGAATACAGATCTAACATATTGTCTATTATAAAGAAGTAAATGAAGGATAGACTTGTCAATAATTACAGCATTGTAGAGATACATCTATCATGAACATTCAGATATCATGAAGCTACTTTTGCATCACACACAGCTTTGTTCTAACGAGGTCGGGATGTAATGGCGCTCGGCTCTTACCATTTACAATGATGGTGAGAAGGCAATCAAAGAGAGGCTGCAGTCGCTGGTGACCAGTGGTGATTATCTTGTGGAACACCTGCAACCGGGTGTACAGCAATTACCCCATACATAAAATCAGACAAAGTTAATTGCCCATTAAATCTGAGTACTGCAGCACTGTTACTACAGTAAAACCTCGTTATAACAAAGTTGAAGGGGGAGCCATAATTACTTTGTTATAACCATTAGTTTGTTATAGCCAATAACCATTTCATCTAGGGGAATTTCAAGGGGAATTGCGATTGCTTCGTTATATCCGATAGTTCGTTATACCCGGGTTCGTTATAACGAGGTTCTACTGTACCACCAAAATGGTAGTACAGTCAAACTTCATTATTAATGAGTTCAACATGCCATGGAAATAGCTTCGTTATATCTGATAAGCTCGGGTGCATTCTCAGGCACATCAAGTAGCATTCCTTAAGCCCAGGCTTTAAAGGACACCTTGCACGTCCCAACCTTCACAACAAAGTGAACAGCGTAACGAAGTATTCTGAAGGTGCAAGGCATCTCATTATAAGGGAATTTGGCTAAAGATGTGTTACACATTGCATGACTTTAATCTAAATATAAGCGGTTCCATTTACTCATCAATTTCACAATGCCGGCTTTGCAGCTTCCTGAAACTGCAGGGGTGACCTCTGTTTTCTTTCTCAGTTAGAGCACACGTGTTAGTGCCATTGGAGCTGTGAACTGCGGTGCTCCGCAATCACTGAAAAGCACGATGTCGGAGGGAAAGGTGAATAAGCTGGCACGCTTACGATGATGAGCAGATCGGCATGAGTGCCCGTGAAAATTGGAATGTCCATGGGTACGCTGGCCGAGTACGGCTTGTTGAGCCGCACACCAAAGTTGCGCTCTCCGCTCAGCAGCAGCAGGATGAACACACCGATATGCACCAGGCCGACACGGGCTGCACAAATAGTCCGAGAGTGTTTGATTTTAGCATTAACCCTCTAACTGTTTTAGATGGGCACAGCTCGTCCGCATGAGAAGATATCTGCCTTTGAGTGTTTGAATGAGACTCGCTCATTTCAAGTTCGTTCGTGTGTCATTTCACAGAAGGCAGGACTTCCTTGGCAATTTCTTTTATGTTATATGCCATTTCCACATTTTTCCATGACTTGTGTTTATAAAGTGTTGTCAATTTGCTAAATTTACTCAGCACGTCGATAATATTACCGCAGCAGCATTACACAAGTTATTTTTTCTTGGAAGATGCTTAAAACTAGCCCCAACATCAGTTAAGCTGCTCGCCTACAAACATTTATAAGGCCAATATTAGAATATGGCAATGTGGTTTGGTTTCCGCACACAAAGACTAACATAAGAAAACTAGAGGCAGTGCAAAGAAAAGCCACAAGATTTATCCACAATAAGTACAGGCACACAGACACGCCAACTATGCTCCTAAACACATCTAATCTACAAACGCTAACAAAAGAGCGAAGGGAAGCCCGCTTAAAATTTCTGTTTCAGATCGTGAACAACAGCTTCAAGATAAACGCATCGAAATACATTTCATTTTCTGAATCTCGCCTACACGTCAAAAGCATGCGAATAAACTAACGAATATTCATGTAGTAATGATACTTTCAAATATTTATTTTTTCCACTTGCCGTTAGACAGTGGAATCTACTACACCCATCAATAACCAAACACCAAATCGTTTTTCGGAATTCGCCATGAAAATGAATAAACAAATAACTAATGTTGTCCCAATCAAACACCATAATGCCTATTGTATGTATTTTACTTCATTGTATGTATTTATGTAACCACTGTTTGTTGTTGATATAGTTTATAATCTGTCTTTACCTGCATTCGTTTGCACACTTGATTGTTATCTAAGCTTTTCCCTTATTGTACTGACTTTTTGTATTGCCCTCCTGCTAAGCTCTCAGCTGAGAGCAGCAGCATTGAAAATAAATAAAATGGATAAATGAAGGTGACACATGCGTTGCTCGTGCATAGTCATGGAAAAGAAACGTTTTGTCATCAGTCCACCACGGTTAAGCGGCAGACTGCGTCTAACCAAGCCATGGCCAGAAAAGTCAATGCTTCCAACCACCATTCTCTGATGCTTAGTAGCATGTAGCTGGCCTCCAAGACCATGGAAAAATAAGTTCATTATGCTAATTTAATTTAATACACATTTCATTTTTTTCTTCAATCAGAACACGTTTTTGATAAGTAAAATATTGAATAACAAATAATAAAAAGTCGTACTTTTTATACGGAAATACTCTGAAGTTAAGCTTTACGGATTAAGTGATTGACTTATCAGTGGGGTGAACATGAGGCAGCAACACAGTCACTATAAAAGGTACTGTATTTAAAGATGTTGTAATCCACAGCATCTATGAATACAGCACCTAAAGGTAACCCTGTACCAGAACACACAGGCTCACTGATTATGCAAGCTTTTTTTCTTCTTTTACTGAAAGTCTGAAAAGCATGTAAAAAGCAGTCAGAATCAGTTATCATCAAGAATACGTTGTACTGCACATCTACAAAATCTGACCTTGCCTAGAACTCAGCAATGGAACTACCTTACACTACCTTATATGCTTGGACAGTATAACTCAGACTGCGAGAATTTTCCACAGTGAAAGCCCCTCACCAGGCCCTTGGATCGTAAACAAAAAGACCTCTCTGGATAAAGATGTTGGTAATGATCATGTCTGCAAAGCATGGAGATGGTGGCATGTGGCACGGAGATGGTGCGAATATAAAACAGACAACCATATGCCCGTTCCTTTGAAGGAGCAATCAAACGTGCCAACCCCACACTTCTCAAAGTACTGCAGAAGTTGCCAAGAAATACTAAATTGCATATAAAACTAAAATACCGTTTATATTTCTCAGAACTCGCTTAGCTTACGAAATACATAAACATATCACAAAATAGGCACAAAATGTCCTTACATCTTTGAAGGGGAAGGCTGGGATAGCACAGAGGCCGTTGCAGCCTTGGCCTTCATCAGAAAGTCTTTATTAAAGACCTGTTCGTGGCACTTCCCTGAGTGAGACTGCGCACGTCTTGCGACAAACAACTGTTCCAAAGTCTCTTAGACATTGGAGGCACGAAACTGTGTGCGTGCCTTTTTGACTTTGCTGATGATTCTTTCACACTCAGCGGGAGTGTCAAGACGCCCAACATAAATTCTGAAAGTTTAGCATACTTCAAACCACCATCGACTTCTCGAAAAGCAGAGACCGCCCGCCACTGTTCATCGATCCGTTCTTCCTTAGTTACTTCAGCGGTAATTCTTCCAAAACAATTTCATGAAAAGGCCGAA
>JABSTT010004660.1:0-21060 GCA_013339685.2 Hyalomma asiaticum
TGGGCTTCGGAACGCCGACGGCGATCGAGCGTTAGAAGCGACCGAGAGCGGCACGTCGACTCGGCAAGCAGACGCACCAGCTCGGTGCCAGCCGGGACGTACTGGGCGTGTTCCTGGTGTCCTGGATCGGGCTGGCTGTTCCGGGCTGGATGAGCGAGCGGGCCAGTACGAGCGGCTGGAGCAGTGGTGTGGCCGGGACCAACTACCGACTCGTGGTCACGGTGCCACGCAGGTCGGAGTCCGGCACAACCATCTGCTCCAGCCGCTCGTACTGGCCCGCTCGCTCATCCAGCCCGGAACAGCCAGCCCGATCCAGGACACCAGGAACACGCCCAGTACGTCCCGGCTGGCACCGAGCTGGTGCGTCTGCTTGCCGAGTCGACGTGCCGCTCTCGGTCGCTTCTAACGCTCGATCGCCGTCGGCGTTCCGAAGCCCACGCGCTTCACGTTCCACGTGACCAAGCGCGCGCACTTCGTCTTCTTCCACTTCTTATTGTTCGCCGAGAAAACACTCTCCCACTACACTTCCCCCCACCTTCAGTACGTTGTACACACACATGAAAGTCCCGATGACAGCACATCAGTTCAAACACAAAAGAATAGTCCGGAAAGGCAAAACAACTGCACCATGAGTAAAACATGACAAAGAGTGTGTACAACGAAACTAAGACACTGCAAAGTAAATGTTGCAGGAATCATACAATCAGCAGAAACGCTGTCCATCTAACGAGAGTTGAACATTCATAGTTGCAACTCTATACATCAAGGAATGTCCATGAAGAAGTGTAGCAGAACCACACGGGAGTTCTCTAATGTACATAAAGCTTCTCGTGTTCCTGTCCCATTCCACAAAAGAGAGTCGAATAAACAGTCCGAAAGTCAAAACCAAGTAAGCGACCAGTTGCTATAGCGCTTTCACGTGATTGCGTCCCACACAAGACGCAGACTTTTCATATGCTCCGCGAGGAGCATATGGGGCGCTTCGAGGCTTCTTCGCACATATGCGTTACGACTGTTAATCAGCACGAGCTCGCTCGCACCCAGAGCGACAGGGATTCGGAGGCTCCCTCCTGCTATGTCAACACACATACGTCGGTCAGCTGGTAACGCCCGCGACACATCAGCAGAATTACTTTCTAGCCTCACAAATGCTAGAGAAGGCGCATCACTGGTATTACTTATCAAGACCTGCAGCAACGTTGCGCTACTGTTGGAAGTGTCTTTCAACTGGCTCGGCTCAGGCATCTTAGCACCTGGATGCTGACCCTCTTTAACGAGTGCTTGCAGGGTCGCCTTCTCCCCCTTACCTGGAACGCTACACTGTTCCAGATCACACTGCACAGATTTAGTAGTGGATTCTCCTATCCTGCTGATCTTTCCATTAAGATCACCCTGCCAGCTCATGCCATCTCGTGCTGGTGGCTCAACTCGGGACTCTATCGTCCCCGCCTTGATGAGGTTTTGTTCGCCCTTTTCATCTACTCTGGAACAGATCACAGCCGTGCTGTCCTGAGTACTCAGCGTCCTTCCATTTATGAAAGGGTCCTTCAAATGGTCATGGACCATGCGTATGACTTCTGTAAGCGCAACCGGCGGCACACCTAAACAGTGGCTGGTAAACGCCTCGTTGTTTTTTGCACGGCATTCGCCGCCATATTCTACAGGTTCTCTAACCACCTCCACCGCGTTTGAACTTCCAGAGGCTGTGCAAGACAATTGACCCTGTATGGAACTTCCATGGTCCTCCCTCTCAGACTTGCAATCTGCTCCATCGAGCACATGCGAACTCCAGTTCGTTCCTCGGCTGCCTACCAGCCTACCATCATCTGTATTAGCTCTTATCTGCAGCTCTGGCGAAATTCCACGACGATGTACATAGTCGCCACACAAGAAATGTTCATTCACAAACGGAATGCTCCTGGAGAAAACGTCCAGCACCGGCTCATTGGAGCTCCCTCCCGACGACCGTTCTCGCCTCTGCATTTCCAAATTTGTATTTTGAGCCTCGCCCACCTTAAGGTTTCGCCCAAGCGTTGTCGTCTTCACTTCTTCTAGTTCCTTATCTTTCTTTATCATTTCATTTACTTTCTCTTTCATCTCCCTTTCATAATATACCTGCTCTTGTTCCTTCGCTAACTCTGCCGTCAAGCGTTCTTCCACCCAAACCTTCAGTACTTCACCCTCAAGACCAATGCGCCTTGCCAACTTTTCTAAAACATGACGCGGTTCCCACGCACTCATGCTAAACCCTCGTTCATCAGGCGCACTTGACTGCAGCCTGCTTGCATTCTCCTGAAGTTGCAGCTTCAGCTGCAGGATCTTCAGTGCCTGCTCTTGCACTTTCCGCTGCTGTTCCACATGCTCTCTCGCGAATTCTCGTTCTTTAGCCTCTTCCTCACGAGCTAGTGCGCACTCTCGTTCTACCCATTCTCTAAGCGCATCGTTCTCTAATCCTAACTGTCGCCCAAGTTCAACAAGTCTCTCCTTCTCCATGACTCAGGCTGTGTCTGAGCAATGGCTTTAGATGTTAATAAGCCATCCTGGCAGTAGGCTCGCCAATTGTGGTGGTTCGTGGGCCCAGGACTCAGACACAGACAGCTCAATCACAGACAAGGAAACATTTATCGACAGGACGAGACAGCGCATACACTTCCACAGACAAACAACGCGACACAAGCAACACAGTCCGAACGCTACATTCAAGAACTAACGGCGCGTCCTGTCTAACTGATGTCGGATGTTCGCTCGCACCACTCACACGACTGATGTTCTAGCAGCGGTGGCGCACGCTGACATCAGTAGACGAGGCACGATGAGTCGTGTCCGAGCTCACAAGCAGATCCAGAGGCACTCGCTCAGGAGCGTGGCGGGTAGGATCCGTATCTGGCGTGGCACCGAGGCCACGCCCTCAGCAACACTTGCGCCAGACGGCAACGCGGCACCGTGACCACGCTCTAAGCACGCCGTTGTGCGGCACTGGAACTTGCGCGGCACCGTGACCACGCCCTCAGCAGATGGTTGTGCCGGACTCCAACCTGCGTGGCACCGTGACCACGAGTCGGTAGTTGGTCCCGGCCACACCACTGCTCCAGCCGCTCGTACTGGCCCGCTCGCTCATCCAGCCCGGAACAGCCAGCCCGATCCAGGACACCAGGAACACGCCCAGTACGTCCCGGCTGGCACCGAGCTGGTGCGTCTGCTTGCCGAGTCGACGTGCCGCTCTCGGTCGCTTCTAACGCTCGATCGCCGTCGGCGTTCCGAAGCCCACGCGCTTCACGTTCCACGTGACCAAGCGCGCGCACTTCGTCTTCTTCCACTTCTTATTGTTCGCCGAGAAAACACTCTCCCACTACAACGGGCCTCAACGTTTCGCCTCCATCGAAATGCAGCCGCTGCGGCCGGGATTCGATCCCACAACCTTCGGATCGGCAGCCGAGTGCCATAACCACTAGACCACCATGGCGGGGCCTTCATTACAAGTGAACTCCCCACACGACACGGAACAAGGTTTTGGTGAATCGGTCCATACTGAATGCAAGTTGAAGCAGCACATAAAGACGAGGACTGGAGTTGAGAAATGAACAGAAACACTCGTTCCTTTTTGAGTTTCTCAACTCCTGTCTTCACACTTTTTCATGTTGCTTCAGGTTACACACTCTTCATGCATATCATGGTATACACAATGAAAAAAAAAAAAGTATGTTACCTTAATGCCACTGCATCAACACATTCTGAATGTATACAAACATTTATTCCATGCTTACAGATTCCTACAGTGCATAGGAGTCTGTGAAGCTAATGCAACTGGAAAAGCTTCTCCACATCAACGACATGCTAGGTGCTACTTTGCGACGGTATGAAAAATGTGGACGTGCACTGCTCACAGTTCATAAATGTAAATAATACTTTCTAGACGCAGGACAGTGTTCAGTGACGTGTGCTGGAGAGTCCATATTGATTTGCAGAGGATAGTGGTACTGCAATGAAGCACACCACTGCTGCTTGTGCTTTGTGTATTTTGGTGCCTTAATGCTACCACAAATGCATACCACGAATGCTAGCCCAGCAAAAGGTTCTGTTACACCACTGGTTGTTTGGCGGTGAATGTATGATAATACCTCGGTAATCAAATGGTTCGGTACTAAACAAGCTCAAAATCTGATTGCTCCAATAAACAAAATGAATTGCGTGGAGAAGAACGACACTGCACGATGGCACAAAATATGAGGGAGGTCACTCCACGCTTCGCAATTTATTCACTGCTAACGTAATGTCCTTTGAATATCGTTTACACCCGTGCCCTTGAAATCGACAAAGAGTCTGACATGCGATTGGAAGTCGCACAAACAACAATGCCAACAACCATCACATCGCGCTAACAAACGAAACAGCCCCACCACTGATTCAAGTACTTACATGCGTGCGAAAACTCCGCACTGTTCAGTCCACAGATACAGCGGCAGAATGGTCTCGAGGTGGCACTTCTATACGAAGATTATCGGACGATCGTACTGCACGGGTAGATACACGCCAGGCAGTGCATATGCGCATCTTGACAGCAGCGAAAGCGCCGTGGTCGATATCCGCGAGAAAGCACACCGCCGTCATCAAATTTAGAAGCCGCGTAGCAAGCGATCATTTTCTCGGCTACACTTACAGGCAACCGGGAATTTGGCGAAACATTTTTAGTTCATTAAAGATGTCCAAAGACTGCTGCAGGTTGCTCTGCAGCAGTATGAACTTTGCCGTCCGTTTTACGCAACACAGTAGACACGCGTCAAAGGATACGGCAGGATTTCTACAGAGGTTAGTAGCAAATAATCCGCTATACTTGCACACGTGTTCAAATACATGTAGGAGCTCAAAGAATGCCTAAAAACACGGAAGAAAGGAAGCTTACTCCGGACTTCTCAAAATTCACGTTGCCGCCATTTGCTTTTGACTGATGTTCATGGCGATGAGGTCGCCGCTGCTTCGTATTATAAAATGATCTCACAGAATTTTGCAAGCTCGCGTTTTATCTGTTAAAACAAAACAAATTACGCGCCGTAGTCCAGACATATTACGCGGTGGTGAAAAAGCATCACACCACTCAAACGAGAAATACTGTGCGACCTTCACCGAGCACAGTGCAGCAGACGACAATGTCGACATTTTCGCAGAATGAGCGCCGAGGATGCCGCATGCGGTAATTTTTGAGACAATTCGGTGCTAAATGTGAAATGCAAGACAAATAGGACCGTGACCTGGAACATGCTGTAGGCTTCTGAAGATTACAAAAGTAGCGCGACCGCACGAAGTAGGCGGAGACGCGAAGCACTTGGCGTGCGCATATAATTTTAAAAAGCCGTTACTGTCTACGCGCGTCCATTTATAAAATAAAGGCTACGGTTTCAATTCTACCTGTTTACACTCCTACAACCGTGTAATTCATGTGCACTGAGCGCGCAATGCAGAATTTCTGTGAAAAGGTCAAGCGCTAAGTTAATGCATCAAACTCGGCTCGACTTCAAGCAAACCTTGGAGACAGAGTACAATTTGCACGAAGTTTGTGTGGCACAGGCAGATAGGAAGTGAACAGTACATAGTCTTCTACTGCTAGTTAACGATAGCCTTCGTTTTATACACTCCACAGCCATCCCTCACGTTTGCGTTAAGAACCAGCTAGCTAGTAGCTACTATTTTCAAGAATACACATGTTTTACGTATGTCCTACACTTTTGCAGTAGCGCAGGAGGGCTGAGAGAATCAGTAAACAAAGTAAATAGCAGTCAACTAAAAATGCTGTGTTGACGGCAAACACGAAATTGGCGATTCTGTCTGCATAAGTTATGTAAGCTGTTTCTGTCTTTCAAGCGCAACAAGATCTGAGATCTTGAACTCTTGGCACAAAATCTACGCAGCCGGTATTACTTTTCATTGTACCAAGGACAACGTTGGAGTGCAAGAATCTGGTCTACAGGAATGCACACATCCACAGATGCGTTGTTTGCCAGAAAAGTGCATGACTCAGACTGAAGGATCGAGGAACCCAACAGAGATTCTGTAAAACTACCCTTATATTTCTTTGTCAAGCCTGGAAGTTGTGACATCCTGCATAATTCTTACATTTCGTTTGCTAACAACGTGGTGCAAGCTCGAAGTATGTGAAGCACATTCCACAGTCAGTATACCATGTCCTGCACACATTGAAGAGAACAACTAAATCCACACCTGTCCTTAAGAATTAAAACACTACCACGATCATGGAGGCAGAATTAAGTACACATATGTCTGTATTTTAGCAAATCACAAGAGAATTAACTGGATGCTTCACTCTCCACAGATGACGGAATAGAGCTCAGGGTTCCAAGATTACAAACAACATATTAGAAGAAAAGATTAATTGGCGTGAGGAAGCTCAACATTGCCATAAACATATATCTGAGGTGGCATGATGATGGGATGCCTGGGGTATTAGATGCCTGCCTGATGTCTAGCTCCACCGACATGAGACACCATTGGTGCATACGTTCTTGCCTAACCGTAAAATATATACATGGACAGTCACCAAGATGGGCGAAAAGGTTGGTGGAGCTGATCGCTTTAAGCGTACTTACCACATCTGCTGTGCCAACACTACGCATATCTTGGACAGTAGGTACTACTATACAGCAGTTGCAGGATGAAAAGCTGGACAAATTCCAGTTGCACATAAACGGCCATCTACCACGAATGCAGGAATATGAACAGCACAGAAACCAAATGGCTTCAGTGTTGACATTGCACATCCCTGCACTGTTGATGAACCAGCAGGTCAAACATTATTACTCTTTGTTCAGATAGCCAGAAAGCATCCTTGGTATGCTTACACAGTAACTGAATTCCTGGATCACATTTGCAATCTGCAAACAAATATATACACACTCATCTTACATTGCAAGTGTTGCATGAGTAGGTATCAGGTGACCACAGTATGCAACTGAGCAACCCCATAAAGTAGCCCCCTAGATCTATTACCCCGAAAGTGTCAGAGCCAGACAATGACACAACTTGCTCAAGAAATTGCAAAGTGACATATTCCTCCTGTCATCTCCATCACGGGTAAGCAATAAAGACGATGTTGCACTAATAAGACATGCACAAAAATACTTCCCTACAAAGCCGCCACATTGGTACAGTGCTCGGCTGATATCTCCATCCTGGCTATGAAAGTCACATTTCGATGGAGGCACAATGCTGATGTCCATATACTGTGTGTTATCAATACACGTTAAAGATCCTTAGGTGGAGGAACTTTCTAACGTCTTCCACAATGGAGTGCCTCATAATCAGAGTGCGGCTTTGGCTTGCAAAGTCCCAGCAATTATTTAATACCCTGCACTACCGAACAATACCATCCGAGACCACACCAAGAAGAGATGAACCAGGAGTTGTTTGACTTGTGCCCGATTTGTGCCTAAGAGAAAACAAGCCCGCAACACCTTCTTTTAGATGGACCAGCATATCTTCAATGAACAGTGGGACAGTGGTTGGCTCTACCAGAACTGCACCCTGGGCTATAACCACTGCTGGTAGCCCTACTCATCAACTCCACACAAGTGCACTCATCACCGAGAACAAATGCCTGGATTGACTCAAACAGTGGTCACTAGGACTAAGAGTCATTATAAAGTTTTACCTTCCTCTCCGTCTCTCACAAGGTGCTCAACGTCACACCTAATCCAAACGTGTCAGTCCTTAATTCCCTCTCGATAGCATGCATTATGGTGTGTTTAGCACTGTGTCAACCCTGTGGTGGTGATGCCATATGTCGCACAATCAATTTTAAGTAACAAGCACTAAGAGCTGATTATAGCAATGAAGCAATGACGTGTGATAGACACATTAACTACACAAGAGGGCCTAGGTATGTTATAGCATATAATTTTGATTACAAGTGAAACAAATGAAGAAAAAAAATTCTGTATAACATTTAGTCAAACATTTTTGTAGATTAGTAGTTTAGTACAACGGCATTATCTGAAATTCCCAGCAAAACTGATACCATGCTGTTATGTCATCCTTTTTAACAAGCTTTGGCAAAAGCCAGCAAAACAGAACATTTACGTCGCTGTTACAGCACAACTTTCAACCATGCTTCAAAAGGAAGACATCAACGCTGTAAAAAGAAAGCGACCAGCCCCTGTGTCCACACAGCCACATCAGTACCATATTACCGTGGAGATATTAGTGGCCACGGTTCATCAGCTTGGTTTACTACAAGCTTTGTTCCCTGGAAGTGGAGCTGACAGTGTTGCTACGGTGGCTAGGACACCATACTGTTGCGAACCGGAACATGCATGGGCGAGCAGTGACATCATTTTGGTAAATGCATGTTCTTTTAGAACACCATAAAACACCGCATAAAGCAGATCACCAGGCACTTTGAGCGGGCTTCACAATTTATATTGTCAAACTTGCGCCCTGGATAAGAGTATGTGAAATTTAACTGAATCTATTAGACTTTTGAAATGCAAATGGCAGCTGGTCCGACCGAGTAGAATGCTATGCCTGGCGCAACAAACAAACAAACAAACAAACAAACAAACAAACAAAGATTTGACAATTGCAAGCAAAGACATCAAATAAAGTTCTAAAAAGAAGTTGCATATCTGTGTCTACTACAATAAAGCAATTTTGCATGACTGAAAACTGACAATATCAACATTAAGTGCAGGCTTTCTGTGATCATGTAAGAAAACCGCGAGCTAAAGCGGAAAGCCAGTATTGAAGGAGGAGACGGGGAATGAATTAACCAACTTGCTTTGCATGTTAGCTAATACTACAAGTTCCATGAAAATATTTTGGTCGTTGCACAAACACACTTTAAAGGAGCGCCCACTTGGGGCACCTGTCCGTCACAAAATCACCATCTGGCTTGCTTGCGTTTCCGTGCTTGAGGAAAATGTTTGGTGTGGGACTCGCAGCGACGGTCCGCCGTTAACGCACGCCCTCATTCATGAACACTTCGCACCTCAAATTACGCCGGCCAAGCACTTCGCAACAATCGTCGCACTGCATCAACTTGTCGACTTCCACGACCAGTTTGTGAACGTTCCTGACCAGCTGCAGCATGTTTTTCCTTCACGGTGAACGGCTTTCAGCGCCGATGACATTTCCGAACTTCGGCCCTTCGGCGCATTGCAAACGTTCACCGGCACAAGCCAAAATTGTCACTAGGAGGGATTTCGCCAAGCACGTGACCAACTAGGCACTCCGACGTTGTTGTCACGTGATGCGCAATCCCCCCTTCCACGGCGGGAGAAATCCCCCATGTGAACACCGCTTTAACTGCTCAAATATATATATATATATATATATATATATATATATATATATATATATATATATATCTATATATATATAGCAGTTATGGTGGTGAGCAGGCCGAAGGCGTGAAGACAGAGATGAGTAGTATTCCCTCGCAATTTGCTCTCTCTCTCTCTCTCTATATATATATATATATATATATATATATATATATAGCAAATTGCGAGGGTAGAGACAGAGCCTTTGCTGTTGGCCGGCTGTTCTGACCTTACGTCCTCTTTCTCCACGTCGCACGGTCTGCCTCCGCCTAAGCGTCAGCGATGATTGTGTGGCAGGAGCTAGAAAAACATGCACTAGGAATTCTGTACGCTATGTCCCATCAGTAGCGCTGGCTCTGGCGGACGGAACTGGCTGTGCAGCGCTGGCCGTCGCAGGACTCTGCCGCCAGGCGAGTGGGCTTGCGGAGCTCTTAAGAACGTCTCTGGTGGACAACATTGCCTTTGGTGTGGTGGCGGTCTGTCTTGTCCACGTTCGCGATTGGCCTGCTGTAGCTGTAAGGTTTGTGCAGGACGAACTGGACCGTGAACCACCACCTGTCGTGACTTCCGCTGTGTGGGGGCAGTGGGCGCACGACTCGCCGACGCTTTTAATTCATACGACGAGCTCCTCGAAAAGCCTTCGGAAGACGCCAGCGATCGCGTCATCGTAGTAGCAGTTTTCCTCCACCATTACGCTTCCGTCGCACATAAACTCCCAGGAGAGGAGGCCGTCGACTTCGAGCCACCACATGCATCCCTAAATAAAGTCGCTCGCAGTAGTCTCGACGAGTTGCTGCGCGCTGCGAAGGTCTCTCTGTCGTGTCTGACGAAGGGACGAGATTCATAACTGGTGGCCGGCACAAGTCGCTCTTCGACGGCGTTATTACTGTCAGGCCACCAGTAGCAGAACCTTTCTCCCCAACAGGTAGAGTAACGGAAGTAGGCTTGGACAGCACAGAGCAGCGCTCTCTCAGAACGAGATTTACACAATTGGCTTCTTTTTGTGACGCTTTGCTCAGCATAGGGAGGATGTCCACACACTCAGCGAATGAGCGCCATAACGGCGCACCTGGCACCGACGTCTCAGAATGGACGACCTTGTCGTCCTCCCTGAAAAGGTCTGGTTCGTAGATTCGCCGGGCCGCCTTGTTGTTTTCGGCGCCAGCGGAAAGGGATGGTTTAATAGAGTGGTGGAGCTTCCAGCGTGACAGGCGCCGGAGATTCCGTTCGTACATGCGATGGCGAGCTTGACGAGCAAATACCTGACTGCTGCGGGCGGAGAATGGTCGCGTCTACATGCCCAAGCGATCGTGAGCTTGGGCGGCACATATGTGACTCCGCTGGATGGCTAGTGGTCTCGGAACCTGTCGGTGATTTTTTAGGGTCAGACACCCAGGCAGATACAAAGACATGCGCTGAGCAGCGGCTTCAGTCTGTGTTCACGGCGACGTGTCCCACGACACTCTCGGTCGAATGAATGTCACAGAAGATCTTTTTCCAGCCAGGTTCGGTTTCAAGGAGCCTGCCTAGGAGAACTATAATTGTTCCCTTAGCTCCGACATGCACTCCGCTATTCAAAATTTGGTCGTTGGGATGTGTAGTGCGGAGAACGATCTCCCAACTAGTCATAACTTAAAGGATAATTAGAGCAATTTCGCTAATTATGCACAAAATGCAGAGAGTGTTCTGTGTCTAGAAGACCCGAATCCGTACACTCGAATGCTACGCAGATCATTCCCGCGCGATTTATGTTTCCCTAACGTAAAAAATTTGTGCAGCTGAAAACACCCTATATATATATATATATATATATATATATATATATATATATATATATATATTTGTGTGATTAAATGAATTGCGCGCTTATGGAAGCTGCACGTTTATTGTTCTATATGTAAGTATGCACTTGTAGTCCTCTGATGCACGTGCTCGTGTTCGCACACTGCTTTATGACTCTGCTATTGCTTTTCACGCAGGTGCCAATCAACAGAACAAATGTAGTTTGTACATACTAGGTAAATCCGTCACTAAACAGCAAGACCTAAATGAGTGTGACAAACACTACAAAACATATTGCACTGGTGAAGGAGACACGGAGACTGTTTACACAGATGAATGCTCCGCACTTCCAGGATGCTGAAAAAAGGTGGCAGTGAACGGTGGTTTGCAATAAAATGTGTAATAACGTCACACACACTTATTTCTCATTATTTCCAAACGAATCCTTCAGTGGATACCTAAGTGAAACACGAGCGTCCCTACCTTGGCATTGTCTGTCCCAGCAAGTTTTTCACCGTGTGTAGTCCACGGCCAGCAACCCAAAAAAAAAAAAAACGACGTGCAGCAAAAGCGTTCGCCTAGGCCTTCTGTAATGGCCAGAGCTGTCGGAGCTAGTATACCTTTCAGCTTCACGTGAGCCATAACTTGCACGGTAGAGCCTATTTTTGCCAACGTTCCAGGTACAAAATAATGAAAGGAACTGATGCGCCTATGCAGACTTATACGTAATGCACTAAAAGTGGTGGTTACTTGCAATAGGTTGCATATCCTCCGATTTTGTAACGCTTCCATTACTTCTTTTAAGCAGTAATAATCCTTGAAGTATAGCTATTTTCGTCTGCTACATTAAACAATCCTAATTACAATTTACGCTCAGGCATTCACGGAAGCGCTGTGCAATCATGAAGCGGTACTCAAAGTGTTGGCTCTGTGAATCGCAGCAGTTTCCTCCACTGCTTCCTTGGATAGATCCTTCAGTGATGCAGCGGACGTGTTCACGGGCAAGCGCAAGAACATTACCCAGGGAAGCACGCATACATACAAGCCTTTTCCTCGGGCCACGCAGCCGAGGTTCATATAGGCCCCCATGTGTCCTCCTCATCCACCCTTAGCAGCGATCGCATTTCGCAAAGTTCCGTAATTTTCCCCTGCCCTGCTTAATGTCACACTCATTCAACTTGCACGTGTTCTTTACATAATCCCCCACCTTCGTCTCACCCTTTATGCAGATGACATCACTGTGTAGACCACTAACGGCAGTGATGGCGACATAGTGGAAACATACAATCCGCTGTACACATCACACAGCTACACGCGCAAGCATTGGTCTCACCTGTCCCCCGAAAGATCTGAACGGCTACGTTTACGCTCTTCACCGCGCACACGTCCCACAGCCTCCATTACAATTACTCTGAACGGACGCCCTATTCCAGAGGTCACAACAATCCGGGTGCTGGGCCTTAACATCCAGAACGACGGCCGGAGAACATTCACTGTACGGAAACTCAAAAGGGTGACGGAGGCACTCGCACCTCATCCGCAGAGTTTCCGGCAAACACTATGCCATGAAGAAGCACGACTTGTGCCGGCTCATTCATGCCTCCATCCTCAGTCGCTTTCTTTACACAATCCCATACCTCCGTCTTCGTCGAGAATAAATCGCCACCTTAGACGCTATGCTTCGTAAAACATACGAGGTGACCCTACACCTTCCTAACACTCAGACTGCTAAACTTCTCCGGCTTGGCATCCACAACACCACACACGAACTCATAGAGGCCCGCCTGTCTTCCGCCTCCAACTCTCGGCACTCCAACAAGATCTGAAGGACAGTGAGCATCATACTACATTTGCCACACATGGGAGTTCACCACCACTCAAAAGGTGCGATTGCGTTCGCACGCATGACCTATCCTAACCCGACAGGTCACTTGGTTGCAGCGGTCTTTTTTTTAATTTTGCAGCATCTTTCCTGTACGTGACCTAATTCCATGAAGCTTATTGCATGACCCGGAATCCCACATATGCTGCCAATATCTACGGAGGCACTTACGGATATACGGTGCCATAACCCAGGCAACCACCGACATGAAATATCACGAGGATTTGGCTCGATCGTCGTGGCAAGTTGGTCTGCCAGAGCATTACCTGCTATATCCTGGTGGCCCGGAACCCAGCAAACCACTACGTTCTGCTTGGACGCACATATGTTACATACAAGGTGGTACAGCATCACCATTACGAGGTTCTGGTGTCTCCTGAGAGATGCCAGAGCTTTCCAAACGCTGAGCGAGTCTGTAACTGCTAACAGCAACGCGTATGCTTCCCCGGTAAATATGCTTGTTTGCGGATCTAGGACGTCGGCTTGCGAAAAAATCGGCACAACCGCAGCGTATGAAACACCAGAAGACTTGGATGCATCCGTATAAAACTAGGAACAAGCATATTTGCGTTGTAGTTCTAAGAATTGCAGTTTACTTTGTGAGGGCGGAGCATATTTTGTGACATATAGAAATGATAGATCGGTATGAATAACCTGCCACTTCCATGGTGGGAAGTGTGGAGGTGGTGGCATTGGGTGATGTACACGAATTTCGACGCCTATTTCCTAGGCCACATCCCTCACACGCAGCGAGAAAGGCACTCTCAGCGTAGGACGGTTGCAGAATAGTCGTGAGATGGATATCATTGATAACACGATATACGGGGTGCTCACTCTGCATTCACCCTAAAAACATACATTACAGATAAGTATGCTCTCTGCAGGTGAAGTGACCATTCGGCTGATTCCACGTGCAGGCTTTCCACTGGGCTTGTCCAGCAAGCGCACGTGAACAATGAACAGGGTCAACATTTTAAGAGACCTTGAACAAGCAGATTGATACTGTAACGAACCATTCTATTAGATTAGGAAAATGAACTTTTTATTGACAGATAACTTGTGCTCGTTAAGCCAAACTCAAACGGAGCGTTTCTCGAAGAGATCCAGAAGCCTTCTCCTCGATCGGCGTCTTCTTTTCTTTTAGGGGCGAAGCTCCTTAAGGCGAGGGTCGTGCGTCCCCGATGTATGTAGTAGTAGTAGTCGTAGTAGTAGGTAGCCACCGGAGCGTGCCTGCCGGAGGGCACGCACGCGCCGAGGGCGAGCGCGTGGCACCTGGCGCTCGCCCTCGCCGCGAGCGCAGGGAGCCACGCGCTCCCCGGCAAACTCGACACTGCCCCGGCAAACGCGAGAGACAACGTTGGCGCAGGCAGCGTCTCCTAGCGAGTTTCTTGATTGAGAAATACCGACTGCTAGCGTTGGAGAAGCGTTCACCGGCAAAACCCATATATAGACGCTTTTCCGCAGCGGCGAACGGGCGCTGCCATGTTTGAACACGTGATCTAATGGCCTTCCCCTTTCTACTTCCTCTTCACCGTCGCCGACGGCCGCCCGCTTCTCGCCGTAGGCCAGGGCAACGGACGCCACACGCCACATCATGAACGCGCCGCCGAGGGGAAGGCCATATGGTGCTTCGGTGCGGTGGCGCCATCTAGTTTGCTTAGACAAACTAGCTGCGGAAAATCGTCTATATATATATATATACTGGATCTTGACTTGCAATGAAGTGCCGGTGGGAGATTTCACTTGTGCATTGTGCATAGTTGAACCGTGAGGATTCGTAGCATGCGCGTTAACTAAATTAATCCGGAACTCGGCACGATCTACGATGCACATCCCGAGCTTCGCCCACTCATCATCATTCACTCCGTGAATATGCTGTAATTTTTTTCTCTTGTCTCACACGCGATCGCGTGCCACGAACGCACGTGCCATCACGGCCTTTGTGCTCTAGCACCAATGTGCCACTGTCGTCTCGAACGCGAACATGCGCACGTCTTTTGAACGCAGTGGTTTGTCCTGCGTCCTTATTCCCCCGCCAAAGACGCATCGTCCCGATGCGTTAAACGTTTGGCTCACAATTGGGGCGCTTTGCACAATAGTCATTCTCGTTCAGAATATGGCTTCATTCTAACTACATACACTGTTTCTATGCGACGTCGGGGTCGGGGAAAGCTTGCTTGTACCTATGGCGTCACTTCGCAATTTATGAGACTTATTCGGCGATGTAGTCGGTAAGGGCCGAAATAACGGCGCAAAAGCTTATCAGAGCGGCCAGGCGTGCGTACGGCAGTACATATCCATACTCTGCCACCTGGCGCATACTCGACTTTCCTACGCCGCAAGTTGTATCGGTCCGCGTCAATTCGTTGACGTTCTCGAATGCGGTGTCGCGTCAGCTGACGCGGTTCTTCTGCTCTCTTTGTGAAGTCGCTGATTGCGGGGCTATGTTCTGTGGCGTCGCTTACAGGGAGCATGGCGTACAAGGGCGTGGTAACCCCACGGTCAAATACCAATTGGAATGGCGTCAACTGAGTGTTCTCCTGTAGTGCGGTGTTCTACGCGAATGCTGCGTAGGGTAGTATCTTATCCCATGTGGTGTGCTCCAGGCCGACGTACATCGATAACATGTCGGTCAGCGTTCTGATAAGTCGCCCCGTCAGGCCATTTGTTGGAGGGTGGTACGCAGTTGTCTCTCTGTGGCTTATGTGAGTGAGTTGCATAATGGACTGCGTCAAATCGGCGGTGAATGCCGTTCCTCGGTCCGTGATGACAACGCTAGGGGCACCAACGATGTCGAAGTACTATGTTTGTTACAAAGAACTCTGCTATTTCCATCGCCGTTCCCCTGACCAGAGTAGCTGTCACTGCGTAGCGGGTTAGGTAACCTGTCTCTACTACAATCCACCATTTACGCGATGATGATGTCGGGAACGGACCAAGTAGGCACATTCCTATTTGTTCGAACGGGGTTTTGGGGTGTTTTATTGGGTGAAGGAGGCCTGCGGGTCTTAATGGAGGCATTTGCGTCGTTGGCAATCCCGACATGTCCTCACATAATGTTGTACAGTATGCAATAACCTTGGCCAGTAGTACTTGGCATGAATTGGAGCGAACGTTCTACTCACTCTGAGGTTCCCTGCCGATGGGTCATCGTGAGAGGCTTCCATAATTTCGGATCGCAAGGCTGAAGGGACGACAGAGAGAAATTTTTCTGTAGTGTGTTCAATGTTCCTATTGTACAATCTAAAAACAAAGAGAGTGCTGGGCACTCACTTTGGGAGTACTTTCGTGTCCCAAATTTCACTCCTTTTTTCAGAGTAGATCAGCCCCATTGCAGGGTACCGGTACTCTCGCCAAAACAGAGTAGTAGGACGCCTCCGAAGGGGATTCGAACACTCTTTTGAAGGGAGCTCTACTACCCCACCAAGCGGGGTGCTAGTACTCCCAGAGGGAGTAGCAGAGACAAAAAAAAGAAAAAACAACCACTGCGTTTTTCGACCATGCTACAATTAGCAGGCATTTAATTACATCATACTGAACATAGAACATACAGGCTGACATGACACCAACGCACATACACGCCAATAACACACCACAGCAAAGCAAAAAGCCCACGACCCACTCGCGATATACCGTCTCACACTGAAGTCCCATATATATAACCCGTATACTTGACCTGCTATGTCGCGCCAGTGCTAAAGTACTGTTTCACGTTATGACCTGTCATTTATGTTCGTCATGCAGTCATATTCTGGCATACCAATATCGTATACATCCCATTAACGACAACGCCAGGAGAGCACCATGACCGTCGCATGTAAATCATGCCGCTATGACATGCATGTCATGATTTTCATGTTATGACCTGTCAGTTATGTTCGTCATGCAGTCATGTTATCGCATACCAATTTTCGTATACATACGATTAACGACAACGCCAGGCGAGCACCATGCCTGTAAATCATGCCGCTCATGACATGCATATCCTGCTTTTCATGTTATGACCAGTAATTTATGTTCGTCATGCAGTTATATTGTGGCATACCAATTTTCGTATACATCCCATTAACTATAACGCCAGGAGAGCACCATGACCGTGGCATGTAAATCATGCCGCTCATGACATGCATGTCATTATTTTCATGTTATGAACTATCATTTATGTTCGTCATGCAGTCATGTTATGGCATACCAATTTTCGTATACATCCGCTTAATGAAAAGGCCAGGAGAGCACCCAGACTGGCATGTAAATCATGCCGTTCATGACAAGCATGTCGCGATTTTCATGTTATGACCTATCATTTATGTTTGTCATGCAGTCATGTTGTGGCATACCAATTTTCGTATACATCCCATTGACGACAAGGCCAGGAGAGCGCCAAAACCGTGTTATGTAAATCATGAGTCTCATGACCTGCATGTCATAATTTGCATGTTATGACCTGTCATTTATCTTCGTCATGTAGTCATATTGGGGCATACCAATTTTCGTATACATACCGTTAACGACAAGGCGCGGAGAGCGCAATGACCGCGGCATGTAAGTCATGCCGCTTATGGCATGCATATCATTGTTTTCATGTTATGACCTGTCATTTATGTTCGTCATGCAGTTATATTGTGGCGTACCAATTTTCGTATACGTACCATTAACGATAACGACAGGAGAGCACCATGACCGTGGCATGTAAATCATGCCGCTCATGACATGCATGTCATGATTTACATGTTATGACCGGTCATTTATGTTCGTCATACAGTTATATTGTGGCATACCATTTTTCGTATACATACCATTAACGACAACGCCAGGAGCCAGGAGTGCACCATGACGGTGGCATGTAAATCATGCCTCTCATGACTTGCATATCATGATTTTAATGTTATGACCTGTCATTTATGATCTTCAGGCGGTCTTGTTGTACCATACCAATTTTCGTATTCATCCCATTAACGAAAAGGTCAGGAGAGCACCAAGACCGTGGCATTTAAATCATGCCGCTCATGACTTGCATATCATGAGTATCATGTTATGACCTGTCATTAATGTTCGTCATGCAGTCATATTGTGGAATACCATTAACGACAACGACAGGACAGCAACATGCATCTAAATCATGCCGCTCATGACATGCATGCCATGATTTTCATATTATGACCTGTTGTTTATGTTGGTCATGCAGTTATATTGTGGCATACCAATTTTCGTACACATACTATTAACGACAACGCCAGGAGAGCACCATGCCCGCGGCATGTAAATCATGCCGCTTATGACATGCTTGTCATGATTTTCATGTTATGACCTGTCAATTACGTTCGTCATGCAGTCATGTTGTGGCATACCAATTTTCGTATACATCCCATTGACGACAAGGGCAGGAGAGCCCCTTGACCTTGGCATCTAAATCATGCCTCTCATGACTTGCATGTCATGATTTTCATGCTATGATGTCATTTACGTCCGTCATGCAGTCATATTGTGGTATACCAATTTTCGTATACATCCCATTAACGACAACGCCGGGAGAGCACCGCGACCGCGGCATGTAAATCATGCCGCTTATGACATGCATATCATGATCTTCATGTTATGACCTCTCAGTTATGTTCGTCATGCACTCATGTTGTGGCATAGCGATTTTTGTATACATCCCATTCACCACATGGCCAGGAGAGCGCCAAGACCGTGTCATGTAAATCATGCGTCTCATGACATGCATGTCATGATTTTCATGTTACGACCTGTCATTTATGTTCGTCTGCAGTTATATTGTGGCATACCAATTTTCGTATACATCCCATTAACGACAACACTAGGAGAGCACCATGACCGCGGCATGTAAATCATGCCAATTATGACATGCATGTCATGATTTTCATGTTATGACCTGTCAGTTATGTTCGTCATGCAATCATGTTTTGGCATACCAATTTTCGTATACATCCCATTAACGACAACGCCAGGAGAGCACCATGACCGCGGCATGTAAATCATGCCGCTCATGACATGCATGTCATGATTTTCATGTTATGAGTCGCATTCGAGCAATAATAATGCACGTGTGAGCTATGACAGGACTGCAACTGCGCCAGGCCCAACGCGCCGACGATAATTCGGTGAGCAGTTAAACAAACCTTTTATCATAACAGATAGTAGGATCTGTCAGTTACTAACGCAGCTACATGTTGTCACAATATTCCGCACAAAGAAAACCGATGCGACGCTGGATATAACGACCGACCGTCTCCGATAGTAGCAACTCATAGAAGAAGAAGAAACTTAGATAGATAGAAGATAGATAGATAGATAGATAGATAGAGAGATAGATGATAGATAGATAGATAGATAGATAGATAGATAGAGAGATAGATAGATGACAAAATAATATCTCACAAGCGCAATAAGGATTATACATTACTCCTTGATTCCTCCTGGCCGTAAGACTCAACACGTACACCGCTAACCTTCACACAAATCATTTAGCTGGTCGATGTAAATTGGATGACGCATTAACACTTTGAACCCACTTCCTATAAGAATGAACGCAGTTGACGTGCTACACCGCAGCGCTATAAAAGGCCTTCGCAATATAACCGAGATCGACAATATAAAGGTGCATTCAGTCATCCCTCTAGGCGGTGACAGTGCTGCGGGCGTCATCTACGACGTCGACGTTGCCATTTCAAATGACGACTTCCCAATACTCATCAAACCAACTTCAGAAGGCACCTTTATCACGAAGGTCACCAGATTGGGGAGCTCACGCTGTGTGAAGTTTGTCTTTGAAGGAGATAGCCTTCCTTCTCACGTCAAAGTAGGACATGTTCGCCACCCGGTACGACCATTCGTGCCCAAGCCCCTCCAGTGCTTCAAGTGTTGCAAGATTGGCCATGTGAAGGGTGTCTGTGTGAACAACATCGTGTGCCCGCGGTGTTCAGAGTCCCACTCAGAAGACGCCTGCAGCGCTGATGTTTTCAAGTGCCCTAACTGCAGTGGTACTCACAAGGCCTCATCAAAGGATTGCCCGAAGATGCGCAAGGAAGCTGCCATTCTCAAACAAATGGTGCGAGACAACTCAACACATCGAGAGGCTGCTGCCACTCTTCGGTGACGTCGGCGTCGCCACCGAAAACGCTCACAGAAAACCGCAGAAGTAGATAGTGACGCGACATCATTGGTCAAAAAGGTTGCCAGATCAACGTATACCACCACCAAGAAAGATACATAGCGAGCAAAATGGACCGAGTTGCCCGTCCGGACAGACTGCCTCAGCCACCGAGGGTACAACGCGCTACAGAGGTACCTCAAAACTCACCACCCTCGAAGACGTCGGCAACTAATGAAGAGGCGTCGACTGATGATGCCCAGGTCATCAACATTTTACGATCTCTTATGAGTGCCATTCGTATTATTCTGAGCAACATGAAATCTTCGTCTGCGCAAAGCGCGCTACAGGTACTGGACACACTGAGCCAAGTACTTGCAGCTCATCGTTGAAATCATGGCTCGCCAGGCGTCGTGGTTCCGTGACGATGTCCGGAAAGCGTCGATATTTCAATGGAACGCCAGAGGTCTAAAGTCGCGTATGTCGTACTTTCGGCAGTTTGTTTGTACGAATCACTTTCCCATTATCGTCATCTGCGAGCCCTTGACAACTCATATCAGGCTGTCAGGGTATGAGTGTTTCGTATCCGCCACGCATGGAGAATGCAGCAAGGTCATCGTTTTCATGCGTCATGATCTTACGTATGTTCATCATCCGGTGCCACCCGACTTTGGAAACGAATATGTGTGTATAACAGTGAAGAGACGCAAGCTCACTTTCACAGTTGTTGGAGCCTACATATCGCCCTCCAGCCGACTAGACTGCGAGCGGTTTCGCCGAATCCTAACAGCGACTCCTCAGCCATGGGTGATGACCGGAGATTTTAATGCTCACCACCATCTCTGGGGAAGCTCTAACACAAATTTGCGGGGTCGAAGATTAGTGACATTTTCTTCCGAACAAGAACTATGTTTGTTGATGATGGCAGCCCCACCTTTCTGCGTGGAACTTCCTAC
>JABSTT010004661.1:0-20969 GCA_013339685.2 Hyalomma asiaticum
TCAGAAGACCTTATGCGCTCGGGCTGTCGGCGTCTCCTGTCGTCGTCGTCGTCGTCACGGTAATTACGGTAATAAAAATCAACATAGAATTTTGAGAAAGTACCACCTGCTAGGATTCCAACCCACAGCTACCCGGGATGCGACCATTGGAGATGGCAGCTGCACCATCACACCCCCGCCGCACTCAATGCATGCAGAATAAACGGGCCTTATACCTTCACTACACCGCTTCACAACTTGCGTCAGTGTGACGTCCGGTTAAACCAAGCGTTTTTAACAAGCAAAATTACTCTTAAATTTACACCGCCTGCCTTCCACAACCCTCTTAGTTCGCAGCGGTGGTACCGCCATCTAGGAACAACAGAGCGAAGCATATTGTCGTGCTAATGCGTGCGTCACTGTGGGCCGATCCTAGAGGCAGTGCAGTTATGCGCTCCGACGGTCGGCGTCTCCTATCGCTCTCCACGGTGGCCTGATCCTAGAAGCAATAGAGTAAAGGCTGTCTATGCATAGTGATGTCGGTTCAGAATCTATTTTGACGAATTTATGCCAGTGAGCCTAGGCTGCCGGCATTTAACATCGTCGTCGTCGTCGTGGCCACGGTACAGCAAGCTCAATAGCTCTGGTTGACCTGTTCCTGTGGGGAACATCGGCGCATAACCGAAAGCGTTGCACCTTTCCAGGTTTCACGTTGGTGGAGCTGTCATGTTTTACTTGATGTCTAGGCCGATCGTTCATGTTCGTCATGCACTGATACGCAAAACCATGCACAGTTTCGTATTTACGAAGGAAACGGGACGCCCGGGGAGCGCTGAAATGGACCGACAGACAGACAGACAGCCAGATACGGTGAAAGTTGTGTATATACGCCAAGCAATTACTCGCATTGGAAACTGGCTGGGAGGTTTTGTTCCCGTTCGCTCTTAAAGAGATTGCCTGGTGATATGGTGAACATTATGAATTGTCATGCGTGTCACGTACTTGTGTGCGCCGAACACACAAGTGTGTGCGTTTGGAAAACACAAGCGTGTGGAAACACAAGGGGGAAAACAGAAGGGTGAGCAGTATGGTCTTGAGCTTGACTTTTTCGAAAGTGCAATGGTAAGCGAGCGAAAGATGCAGCTTTGATGTATCCCGACAAAAAAGAAAGGAAGCAAACGTTCACGTACACTCAAGGCAATGACACGAAAATAAGCGTAGAATTGCAATCGTGTATCTCAGTGATCATTCAGAATATTTGCGAGGGTTTTACGATATATAAGAACAATAGAAGTATGAGGCCTGCTGTAATGCCCCCTCGCCAGAAATTTAGATGGACTGGAATTCTTTAACGTGCGCTGAAAACTCGCACAACATGGATCTCGTGCTTTCGCGTCCACTAAAATGCATCCACCGCGGCACGGTGGAACCGACGTCCTTCCGGTCAACAACTGGAGCATTATAGCCATGGTACAACCGTGGTGGACTCTCGAAACAAGTACTTTTTAATTCGCGCAAAGCAAGGTGACAAACCCACATAATATATGCTAAAATAAATGGAATAGATGCTACTAAGCAGGCCAGCTGAAATGCTCTGCCGGGTATTCGTACTGAGCGACGCTGCACTGGAAAATATTTGACTGAGGTTTCCGTGATACTATACCAGAATATCAATGATATGGGCCCAGATTTAGAAAAAGGAAGCCTTACGATAATATGTTCATAGAAGAGTGTCTGAGATAATCGAAATGCCGCGCATATGATTAGTGGAGCAGCTTGGTTAGGGATAACTAATGCGCTAATGAAAAAAAAACGAAACGGGAAGTTTCGGCGCTGGTGCTCCACACGGCAAAGTAGGCTTTGGTTTTTAGTTAATCATAGGCAAGGAAGTTCCTTTGTCACTGTACACTACTTCAAAATTAAGGAGTCTAGTCATGAGTTGCTTTTCTTTGCCTTCATTATCAGTAATCTTACCTAGTTCGAACGCTGTTAAAAATGTCCTGCTCACTGCTCTATCTAAGCAGCTCAACTAAAAGCAGAACAGCCTAAGTAAATATTTACATAAGTGATGTTTTGTGTTTCAGGCTGTGTGTTAGGCGGTTGTCCTATATGTACTTTTGTCAAGCATAGAAAAACGATGGCTGTAGTTGGTTCATACTGCTTGCGTGTTTTGCTTAGCCCTAACTGAAGAAATTAGGACCATCGGGCACGTCACACATAGTATCTGAACAACAGGAACAAGAGTACGGGTTATCAAAACAAGTGCATTATTAGCGAACGGAAAGTTTATTTTGCGTCTCGACCAGCTTTAATTTGTCTAAGGTAAACCACCCTTCACAGATGGAGCCGATTAACCGCCGATGTGATATAATTTGCTATTTTTCACCTTACTAATACACTATAGGTCACAATAACTTGGATATCTGTGGTTCACTTTAACTTTGACGCGTAACGGTTAGTTAAAAAATGTTTTAATTCATATTCATGCATAAGCATGTTCGGAAGTATTCCACGTTCTCAAAAATTGCTACCTCATACCTTACGCAGTGGTTCGTTTCATCGGATGATTTCACCCAGGAGAAACGCGCGTCATAACCACACAATATTATAGCGGCACATTTGCTTTTAAAATGGAATTGTTTGTTGCCACTATTATTACAATTTGACCGTATCCTTTCATCTACCTCTACACCTAACCGCTTATGTGTCGCTCCTCTGCCGTCTACCTCATTCACATAGCATACGCTAAAATTAGCATGTGATGAATGCATCGAGGCGAGAAAGGTTGATCTAGGCATCACTAACTTGACCTATTTGTTATACACGCCACGGTTAGCGAAAGTACGATAGCACATGACTCACATCAGAAATTTCCGGCCCTCGGGAAGCGGGTACGAGCAGCAGGAGATTTATATTTAACATTGCCTTATATGTACACCAAGGACTGAAAATTTGATGAAGACATGCATAATAGAGGTTGACCAAGAGAAATACAAACGATTTGTTGCAGGTTGCGATTAACGTATAACCATAACACATATAGAATGAAACAATTGCTCCGGAAAAGCCTCTGAGGTGTCAAGCAAGCATGATAACACTCGTCCAGAGTAGCTCATCACACACAGTAGATATCGTAAATGTGCCTATTGCATCAGCAGCTGTGGTGACAGCGCTTGTCTAATGCGAAATGCGGCTGTAGTTTTCGTAATAGCTCTTAATGAAATCAAAGAGAGATCGCAACTGTAAATTACCGCTTCACATGCTACGGTTGATCGTTGCTTGTTCCCGTACGGAGGCTTCAACTAACGACGCTTTATATGCACATCAGCGCAGTGTAGCCTGCATTTCTCTTCGGCGAATGGTATATCTGCGCGCTAATTTGATTCCCGACATTATGCCGTACAACTATCCTTTAGTCGTGAGGTTTGTTTAAACATCCACCCCAATGATATGTAGCTAGGTATCACTACTGTAACTTTGCTCGGTCTGTGTAAAAGCACATTAGCACTGTTTCACCGCATGACATGCGGTGGATGTGGGTACTTCGAATTTTCAACGAAATAGAAACATAAATTTGTAGTATTTTATTAGTATCCTTGGGAAATATACTACCATACTGTCTCAGTTACCTAGAGTCAATAAGGCATTGCACAATTGCTCCTTCCAGCGCACTAGTTCTCCATGGAGCAATATTAACTTAAAGTTGTTGCAGCGTAGAAATACCTCTATTGAACGTACGTATAGTTTCTCTACAGGCAGTACCAAAGCAATCATGCTTGCAATGTATCGAGATATAGAAATGAAACCCGCATTGTAGACCAAATTTTCTGATTGTAAAAAGAATGCGTAGTATTTTTGCGACACAGAAAAGCGTCACGAACACAATCCAGACTCCTTGCGGGATCAAAATAGGCTTTAGCGCTTGAATGCCTAAACATATATTTGCGGATGTATCTGCGTGGAGCGTTCATTTCATTTCGCTATTTGTGTCCTAAGGGAAGACATCAGTGATGGGAAATTAGTTGTCATCTTTTGTAGTGACGACTTGCAGCGAAGTAAGAGAAGAGTAGGAGCAGGGCTCTTCTTTCGGTTAAATTGCTTTCGGAGATAATACAAGATCATGTTATCGCGCTTTGACGTCTATTGACAAGTCGCTAATAAAATAAGGTGCTACTTCCCGGGGTGCCGCACATCGCCTGCTTAACATAATACACGAGGACCTCTCTGTTTCTCCATTGTAAACGGTGCAAATGTCTGTTAGAGATATTTTTACATTCCATTACATTCGTTAGGTTGCTGAATGTGTCCGTGTTTAGTTGTCAGATTGCTGTAACCCTTGTGAAACCTGCAATCGCTGTGGACGCGTCTTCATCCTCAACAAAAAGCAAAAGTTACTCGGCGGGAACATTTCAATTTTCCGGTATTCGTGAACGAACATAAACATTTAACATGAAGAGAAGCTCTTGACAAGATGTTAGAACTGCCCTTCTCTGTACATGTCACCTCAGCGAAACAGACAAAATGATTGAGAAACGGTTTCAAAAGTGCAAATAATTCACGAGGTCCTTCAATGCGCTTGACATTCTTACTTTGAAGTCTGGGAGCAACGGATATAAAGGCTGATCAAGTATCTTGGAAGTTTGTTGTTTTCCCGCTGTCAAAAATGAAGACACTGCACGTCCTCGTCCTCATGTACCTGCTAACAACGTTTATGTGAGTAAATTTTCGAATTATTTGCAAAGAACTGATGTTTTTGAAGCACGAGGTTGAGAGTGCGCGGAAATATCGCATAATTATGCGTTGCCTGAAACACTATTATAAGCAGTGTTTCCTGTTAAAATACAGTTATGCTGCACATCGAAAGCGATGCCAGTTGTCGTCACGCATGCACCCCAAACAAAAGAGGGATCATCCTTGCTCTATCAAGGCAAAAAATGGCGATGTCCCCTATATTGACCCTTAAATTGATAACTTTTCTGCACTCATGATAGAGAAATGTTTCTCCCTCTGTAAGTCCCCCCCGCCAGTCAATGCGATACAATTACCGCAAAGGCCAGTGAAGCAAGCAGCGCGGTAGGCCTACCGACAGCATCGAATGTCGAAAAAGTGTCCGCACGGCAAGAGCACTCTCCATTATTGGTAATCATCAATAAACTATCGCGTTTAGCCAATCAGCCCCATAGGACAATACAAAGCCCACAAACCGTTGGTAGTGACCCCCACATCAAGCGAAACTCGCTGATTGCTCCGATAGCCAAATGTCACTCACCTTTCATACAGCTGAATACCGCGCACGACTTCAAGTAAAGCTCGCTGTCTTTATTTATCCAACCGTCATACGGTGAGCAAGGTCGCGCACGCGCCATCAGTGCAAGCTGCACTGACGTTACATTCACAAGGCACTGGCAGAAGGTCGCTTCAAAGCCGCCGCAACTGCGCCAGTTCACCTGAGCATGGCATAGCATCCTATGTAAATGTGTACTTCCCTGAACTGTCTGATAACACAACCGTCGTTCAGTAACACATGTGTTAGGCTATTTGGGTCATACTTTGCGGAAAAGGTAAGTGCGCCACACAAGCAGGATTAAGGGAGAGATTATTTATGGCAGTTTCATTCAAGTTCATTCAAGTTCACGCAAGATTGCAGCAGACAGATAGGTTTAGAAGCCCCTCACGGCACAGCTCGAACCCGGCCGACAACAGTTCGTACCGCCTGGAGGCAAACAATAAAAGCTGCAGAAAGAAAAAAATAAAGTACAGTCGGCCAAAGAGGGCCACGTACGTTTGAGCGACATTTGCTTTTGTAGACACGCATTTATATAAAAATGCGTTCGTACTAAAGACACGCTTCAATGTTGATAAAAAGAGACGCACTTCGACAATACGCATTATATAGATATGTTTTCAAAGATGACAGATTTATTGTACGCGTAACTTGTGCATAAACTTGCTAGAACAAACAACGAAGAGTATACTTTTCAGAGACGATCAATGAGATGCTGTTTGTAACTCTTTATATATTGTCACGTGGTCGTGACGCACATAGCACTCAAGGCGAACTTTTTTCCGAATTTCACTGCAACAGAACAGATCGTTCACGTGCTAGAGATTCTTAAAGATGCGCCTTCAAAGGCGCATCTTTAATCCCCCTTCTACCGAATCACCTTGCGCCTTCAAGGCGCAAGGTGATTCGGTAGAAAACCACCGGAAACTCCAGCTGTCTATTCATTAGTTTGAAGAAGCGGGAATTTACCGCCGGAGAAAAGCTAGTTGCCCGTGTTCCTGCAACAGATCTTCCAGGAAATTCTAGATACTCAGATGAACGTTGTCCACTGCGGGGCACTCGGCCCGTTGGAGCTGAATGGCGCACTTCCACCAAGGAGGGCCATAGGCACGAAATGTGCAATGTGAATGTTGGAGTACGTGTGTGAAAAATGCTCCCTCTCAACGCTCTTGCTGAACGAACGCACCACGGACGCCGAAAAGGCGCTCTGCCACATGCCAAACACCGTCAGCCAGGATGCACTGATATATCACATGTTGATTCGTCTCTTCTCTGCTGCATTTGGTGCAGCGGTCATTAAGAACTACTCTTCTGAACCAGTACAGTCTTCTACTCTTCTGACCAAGTCAAGCTCGCGCACTTCATCCGGAACGCTATTATAACGCAAGATTTTCCATTTGGCTGCACGGCATAGTTTTTCTTCATCTTGATTGAGCGTATCGTTGGCCACCACTTTGCTAATTTCTTGTGGTCGATTTTCTCGTAAGCTATATGAGCCTGTTAATTCCAGTGTTCTTTTCAGGCCACTAACTGATACGTAGAACATTAGATCAGTTCCAGCCTACAGGAAAATGTACATACATAATGTGAAAGTCCCTTTCAGAGTGGTGCTCAGGTACAACAGCTCGTATGTAGGAGTTTGTTTTGGCAGCTGTTCGTATATCGGCAAGACCAATACCATCGGGGCCTTTGGGAAGCTCTAAAAATTTTATTTGAATCTTTGCTGGCCTTCCTTCCCAGAGGGAATGTCCCAGAATACAGGCGTGGCGTCCCGCCACGCGGCTGGGAACTAGTGCAAGGTGCGCTCTGTATAATGGAAAATCACAACCCTCCATCTTTATAAAAGACGCCCTCGCTGCTAATGACTGATTAAACTGTATGGCTGTTGCTACTACCTATGTGGACTTACTACAAGCTCCTTACCGGGGCATTTCGACACGTTTCCTTCGCCAAACTAAACACCTCACTCCTTAACAGTCTCCGCGTACACGACGTGTTCTGGCGCCAGTTCCCTGAAGCCCCCAAAATTCAGCGCTTTACTACTGGCTGTCTGTGAGAGAGCACACCAAAGAACAAGGAGAAAAAATAATTGAACGTTGTCATTTTGTAGCACTGTCTTGGGCGCACAGATCTGTTAATACTGAGGCAGATAATACTGAGAGGTGTAATTACACCTTTTCGTTTATGTTTTATTAGGCCGCGTCTACGAGATGGTGCGAGTGACCACCTACGTCACGGCTGTAGCACCTTCACAAAACCACTTGTACTGTAGGATGTCTGTCTACCGAGCAGAGAACTCCTGTTGCAGCGGCATGCGCAGTGGAATTGCCGGGCGGCGGATTTGCGACGTAGTGTATAGTTCTAGTGTTGTGGTTTTTTTCAGGCGTATACATTTGGGTCAAACGGCTTGTGCAAAAAATCTGTGTGCTGTCGCCCGCAGAGCGAATATGCAGCTGTAAGGCGCACATTTACGTAGGGTGCTCCACCATTCACAGGTGAGCCGGTGCAGGGCAGATTAGATAGAGCTGATCGTCTGCCAGTGCCTTTTCAACACGCCAATGTTGGGTGCCCCGCTAATGCATGCGTTACAAAGCTAACCGAATGACGCTTTGATAACTAAAGAAAGCAGGTCTTATTCAGAGTCCTTCGGTGGAGATTGTGCCACGGTTCTCAGCTGCTTTAAACGTGGGCGCCGTCAGGCAGTTCGAGCTAAGTGGCAGCTTCATTTTGGCGTAGAAGACAGTACCAATGGCTCATTTGCTTCTTTTTACTTTTGTATTAGGATTGCGATTTAAAGCTGAATGGGTCAGTTTTTGGCGATTACCATTAACGGGTGCTGCCGTTATGACGAACGTGTCAGGCAAGTGACTGGTGAGAAGCTGTGTAGAGAGTCGAGTTAACATGTGTACAAAGAAGCTCTGTACAGAAATGGCTGCATTACATAAAACCGCGACGCTCGAAGCTTTGAGCAAAGGTAGTGGTTCTGCGACGACATCGTTCATGCTTAAATCTTCGCTCGCAATGAAAGAAGTATAGTTATTGTGAGCGAACATCCATCACTCTGGCGTAGGTCTTGTGAATCACAGTCATGTCTCCTGCTTGGGCACGCGACTTGCTCAAGCCGAACATACTCGGTACATTCTGAAGTATGCATTTCACAGAAAGCAACACTGAAAGAAAGTGTGCCAGTAGGGTATCGTCCATGGAACACCTTTGCATATGGCCAGTAGAAGGCAGCAGATAAAAACCCTGCAGATCCCACACACTGTAGGTATCGGTGTCATGCGAGGCAGCAAACGAGGAAGTTGCCTCTGACGAATTGACCGATATTCAGCCCAACAGATACGAGTAGAATCAGGATTTTTGTGCAAAGCGCATGTACTCACTGATAAGTATGCTTAACATGGGATCAGTGGGAACTTTGACAGTGCGCTGGCGGCTGAATTATACGTAATGGTAGGGTGTAACGTTGGAGGTCACGTTAGTCCAAGGCACAAACATATGTTTTCTCAAAGAAAATAAACATACGGTGCCTTGATGTACTATCATAAGCGTCGTTATTAAAATATTCGTACGGAATCGAGGAAAGTTGTACAAAAGCATACCGAATGGTGGCGAGACATATGTATTGCTATGATAGTTTCAATGAAGAAATTGTGAAGCTCCGTGTGTGTTATCTTTGAAGAAAGTCGTAGGTTGAGACTGTGCAGGTAGAGAAATATTATGTAACCAGCTACTCCCTGACAATTATTTTCTTTTTTACACACAGGCAAACTGCTACCGGCATAAGGACAATATGGCAACACAAAAGTTGCCTTGCCTTTGTAAGTATATCTATGTGAACAAGTGTGTTACGTTCCTGTGAAGCTATTGTATCAATTATTCTATCAGATGCTGGGTATAGATTCTTCCTTCTACTTAACTAAAGTCGATACAAGCGAGACTCGTTTTAAGCACCCCTTAACATTGCGAAACCACCGCTTCAACACTGAGTGTTTCAGATTTTCGTTTTTATCCGCTGTAATTAGAGAGTGGAACGACCTACCGTCACACACCATCAATCCATCACTAGACACGTTTTTACATTCCTGCAAAATTCACACTGCAAAATTCATAGTCATCACTGTTTAGACACTCTTAAACAGGGGTGCAAAATTCACAAGCTTCCTAGTCATCACTGTTTAGGCGCTCTTAAACAGGGGTTCAACACTATCGCGTCCACCTCATTACTGATGCTCCTATTTAAGCTTTATTCTTTCTTCTTTGTTTTTTTTTGTAATGCTCCAACTTCTTGGTTTTGTATATGATGTGTATATGATGTGTGGGATGGGTTTTTTATATGATGTTGGCTTGTGCATTCTTTCGTTGTTACGCACAATGACACAATATTATTTCCACTATTTAAAGCATAGTTTCCCAAACCTGTCTTTCTGATTCCTGCCAACAGTATATCTCTATTTTCATCATTTTTGCATTCTACGCTTTTTGCTCTTCCTGCAATAATCCCTATTGGGATTGGCGGTATGTTTAAATAAATAAATAAATAAATAATGAAAGCCCAAGTGCAAAAAAATTTCACCTTGCCTAAAGCTTGTAGTACCTACTACTGAAGCATAGTTGGCGGGCTGCAGAACTGTTAACGGTGGAATTTTAACGCGAAGCCCTGAAGTGACTCATGCGGCGGTAAGCTTAAGCAAGACAAGCTAGGCGGAAAATTGACTCGAACATTACGTGTAAACAATCATCTATGTCCCATCGTGTGTACAGCGGAGGTTTTGAGGCGTCGGAAATGCCTATACCGCATCGTATGTGGGGGACAACTGCGTACATCACTCACTGTTGCGCAGGTTTGTGGCATGCGCGATTTTTAATGAAGCGAGAGCCCTCTCCACATTTACAATTTATACATTGACGAGACAAAATTTCTCACTCCTATTGTTTAAAATATCGGCGGATATGCAATGAGACGTACATCCCATTAGCTACTCATTCAGCCCCAGTAATGGTGGGTCTTCAAGGAATGTCTTCGCAATAGATGACGCTGAAAGGTGACTTTGAAGAGTATCGTAGTGTTAAAAAAGACTCAAGAAGCTTAGCCATTTCAACTACAGCTATGCTTCGCCTTTACGTGGTACATTACGTGTTCGCATCCGTAGTTCATAGGGTCGGCCTAGGAAGGTAATATCGCACAGTGGTGCATTACGTTATGTTGCTTTTGTGAGGGGACATTTTATTGCCGAACATTTGTTTGCAACTCCCCTTTCGAGATTACTAGTTAAATGGGAACTATATTCGGCAGTTACTGCGCGCATTGAGGCATTATACTTTAAAACACAGCAATACTCAGCGATTATGATCAAAGACGCGAATTCAAGGCACGAAACTCTTAAAACTAACAGTTATCAACAGCAGATAAATTGTGCCACCTCAACAAGCCCCACATACCTAAGATTATCGCAAGAATATTGCGGTGGGAGATATTCAATCTCACATCGAGAAGTGCAATGTAGCAAAAAAAGGAAGAAAAGAAAAGGAACGCAGCTTTCGCTAGGTGACGCAAGGCAAGACCACAGCGAAGCTGGCCGACAGTTTCCTGAAACATGCCACTAAATGGCGATATGATATCTTGGATGGAACATGCAACGTGGCATTTCCTTAAGAGATTAAGGCGGAAACATGTACCATGATCACCGAAGATCGTTTAACGCAATGTAACTTCACAAGTTCCGCCAAAATAATGCGAGGAAGTATCACGCGATATGTTTCCGCAAATACAACGTAACGCAGTGTCACGTGACAAGTTTCCGCCGACATCAGGAAACGCAATGTCACGTGGTATTGCATAGTGCCTGGAAAATTACGACTAGCTTAAAGAGCTTCCGTGTTAAAACTTGCACGACGGAGTTTATAAAGCATTTATTAGCAAACTTCGGTGACTTTGAGCGTATCTGTCTCTCTATCGATCTAGCTACCTGCGACTTTGTCCTCTCCTGGCCGTTCCATTGAAGGAATCTATAGGAAAATTGTTATGCAACAACATGACTACACTTCGAACATGAATGACACGTCATAACACAAAAATCGTGACATGCGTGTCATGAGTGGCATGGTTTGCGTGCCACGGTATTGGTGCTCTTGCGGCCATTTCGTTCACTTGATATGTACCAAAATTGGTTTGGGGAGACAACAATGTCTAACGGCCATGTGTGACACACTCTGAGAACATCAAAATTATTACATGCATGCCGTGAGCGGCATGATTGACATGCCACGCGTTTCGTTAGTTGGATGTATACCAAAATTGCTATGGCACAACACGACTGCATGAAGGACGTATATGACAGGTAATAACATTAAAACCATTACATGTGTATCATGAGCGGCATGGTTTTGGTGCTCTTGCAGCCGTTTCGTTAACTTCATATATGCCAAAATCGATATAGCGAGACAACAATGCAGGTACATTTTACGTTGCTGATGCGTGCTTTGCATTTCCTTTATTTTACGGTTAGCTTAAGGTAGGCCGCCACCTGCAAACGCGCATTTTGCACAAATGACGATATATTTGTTGATCTAGCATTTCAAATGCTCCCTATACATTCAAAAATATTTGACAAGAAGAATTATTCTGCTATCTCAAGCCGTTCAAATGTTATAGGTCGTTTTAGTGCTAGGTTCCAAGCCCGAAGCAGGAGAAATTTTTCGGCTACTATGAAGATTTGCTTTCTGAGAAATCCATATGGATTGCTTTGTAGCCTTATGCTACACACAGGTGGATGTTAATTTTCCTTTTCATAAGCTTTACTCCATATTGTGGGCTTCTGAATTCATTTGCGATTACTACAGTTGTTAATCAAAGAACAACCAAAAATCGGCATGGAAACCTTCGCAAGAACACAAGAACACGGCTTGCGTTGGTTAAATAAGAGGAACGCCCATTCTTTATCATAGGAACACATTGTTAGCGGAAAGACGCAAAAAAAATGACAGATACCACGTGTATGTCACTATGTCAACATGCATGTCACGATTTTGATGTTCTTAGAAATTGTCACACATGGTCGTTAGACATTGTTGTCTCGCTATACCAGTTTTTGTATATATCAAGTAACGAAACGGCCGCAAGAGCACCAAGACCGTGGCACGTAAACCATGGCACTCATGACAGGTATGTCATGATTTTCATGTTATCACCTGTCATTTGTGTTCGTCATGCAGTCATATTGTGGGATACCAGTTTTCGCATACATCCGATTAACGAAATGGCCAGGAGAGTACCAAGACCGCGGCATGTTAATCATACCCGTCATGACATTCATGTCCGGATTTTCACGTTATTACCTGTTATTTGTGTTCGTCATGCAGTCATGTTTTGCTATAACAATTTTCGTATACATCCCATTAAAGAAACGGCTAGGAGAGCACCAAGACCGTGGCATATAAATCATGCCGCTCATGAAACGCATATCATGAGTTTCATGTTATGACCTGTCATTTCTGTTCGTCCCCTATTGGAAAACCCAGCGCCACTGGGAGCCAGCGTCCAGCGCCATGCCGGATTATGGGCCCAGTGTGACGCTGTATACTGGCACGCTGGCGTGCCACGGGATACTGGGAGGCGCGGGTTACTGGCACGCAAAACCGCTTTAGAGCAAAAAAACGTGGTGCTTCCCTGCCATGCATGCTAAATAATATACAAATATAAAAAAGCGAGAGCAAAAGCAAAAAAAAGCACTTAAAAAAAAACCTTCCGACACCAGGATTCGAACGTGGCACCTCCGCATTGCGAGCTCAGCACACTACCACTGCGCCACGCCTTTTTTTTTAACCAGTTTATTGACACAACACAAACATAAATAGCAGGTAACATACAGGTTTTTTTTTAAACAGCAATGCAGACTACTACAGTAGTCTTGATGGTGTTATTTCTTAAAATTCCTTTAGGTAAACCAGAGGCTGAACCCTGGCTACCCAATCCGGAACAAACTCTTGATCTTTTAGTACATCAATATACTGGCCGATGCATTCTCGAAAGAGCACACGTGCTGGCCGCCTGTCCGGATCGCAGTGAAACCGGCCATTCGAGCTCGCCATAAACAATGGAGGCCAAGCAGCATTATCAGGTCGAAAGGGAGCCCATCATCGTTTTCAACAGTTAAAAACCGAATTCCAATTGGATGTAGAGGCAAATCTTTCTTCAGCGTCCTTTGTAGCACATCCCAGAAATAGACCCCTTCCCAACAGTGCAAGAAAACATGATCTATTGCGTCTGGTTTTCTACAAATAAAACAATGGGATTCCCATGGCAAATAAAAACCTCGCTCTTCCAAAAAGGTCCGCACTGGCAAAGTACCAGAGTGTAACTTAAAAAAGAAGGTTTTTGCACTTGACGGAATTTGCATTTTTTTACTCGTTTGAGTACGTCTTGGCCTTCGCCTCCACTGTTTATGGCTCTATACAGAGGTACTGGAAAAATCATGTCACAAATGTCTTTATATAATTTCTTTCGATTAACTGAAAAAAGATATTCATTTGAGAACCTGACAGACAGGAAACGGACGCTGTCCACAATTTCCTTAAAGTAGCCTCGTGTAGATCCAGGCATACTTGCGTGCTAACAACATAATTAGGTAAAGAGCGACAGAGGCGTAGCTGGCATACAGTTCGCAAAAAGGGATCTTGAACATCCCGAAAGAAAAGGAAACGATTAACTAGTTGGCGCACGAATAGATGCGACAAACCGAGTCCTCCAGCTTTAACTCGTCTGAACAGATTCGTCCTACTGCATCTTTCCCAAGTGGAACCCCACACAAAAACGGCGAATATTGTATGAAGCTTTTGAACATTCACACGCTTACAACAGAACACTTGCATCACATACCATAGCTTGCTCATGAGAAATACATTACATACAGCAGCTCTAGAAAACAATGAGAGACAAGTGGTGTTGAACCGCGTTGTTTTTTCCCGAATTTGTTTCACCTGATTAACCCAGTATTCATCAGTGCTTTTATAGTGCTCGAGTGGTACGCCTAAGTACTTTCCTGGACTTGTAAACCACCGTATGTTAGCATAAGTATCCGGGGCTTGTGACCATTCACCGTGCCATAACCCCAGACTCTTTCCCCAGTTTACTAAACTTCCTGTAATTTGTCCAAATTTCCTAACAACAGCACTTGTCTCTTGCACACTTTCTTTTGAAGTACAACACACTGCTACATCATCAGCATACGCCAGAACTTTAACTTCGGCTTCGAGGAGCCTAAAACCACGGATTCTTTCATTGCGGAAGATTGCCAAACATAAACTCTCAATATACAGCGCAAACAACAGTGGGCTTGCTGGGCAGCCCTGGCGGACAGAACGTTCCAGCTTAATAGGATCGCCCGGCATCTTGTTGATAATTAGTCTAGTAGTACAGTTCTGATACGCCAGGGCTACACCGTCTCTAATTACCGATCCAACATTAACGTGCTCAAGTATAGCAAATAGCGCATCATGCGGTACGCGATCAAAAGCCTTTTCTAAATCGAGCTGCAGAATGGCTACAGCAGATTGAAGGGCATCGCAGCACTCAAGGACACACCGCATAGTGTGTGTGTTGGTCAAAATGGAACGCCCCTTGGTTCCACATGTTTGGTGCTCGCCAACTATTTCTGTAATCACAGACTGTAATCTCCCTGCCAAAACTTTCATAAAGATTTTATAGTCAGTATTAGTTAACAAAACGGGCCTATACGACATAACTAACTTCAGTTTTTCTTTTTCCTCTGTCTTTGGAATAAGAATAGTATGTGTCTCAGCAAATGAAGGCGGCAATGCTTTGGCTGTATAAGATTCCTTGAAGACAGATTGTAAGACAGGGGAAAGTTCCTTTTTAAAAGCTTTATAAAAGGCCGCACCCAAACCATCTGGTCCAGGTGACTTCCCAGGAGTGAGACTGTCTATTACTGTTTCAATTTCTGAGCCTGTTATAGGCGACTCTAAAGCCTCTGTTGTCTCGCTAGATAACTGCGGCATCCGGTCTAGGAACGCGCCTTTGAACTTTTCAATATCCACTGGTTCAGTAGCGTAAAGACATTGGTAGTAGCGAAGAAAGGCGTTTGCTATAGCACGGTTAGTAGTTAGTTCGATATCGTTTTCTTTTATTACTTCGATGTGATTCCGATGCATATGAGCCTTCTCTATTCCAAGTGCGCGTTTTGTGGGCGTCTCACCCATCGCCCACGCCTCTGCTCTTGCACGAATGAGTGCACCTCGGTAGCGTTCCTGTTCGTATGTTTCAATTTTCTGCTTTATGGCTCGAATGTCATCTCTAAATGCGCCCGGGTCTCTACTTTCAAGCGCTGTCAATTCCTGAAGCGTCGCTCTAAGTTGATTCTCTTTCATTTTTTCTTGGTATTTTAAAGCACTGGATCTCGAGATGGCCCTCATTTTAACGCGTTGCTTTAAATGTTCCCATTGCTCAGAAATATTACAGCAGTCAATCAGTTGAATATTCTTAATCTCCTCAATAACGTAGTCTTTAAAAGCGTCATCATGGAGTAACTTAGCGGCTTGTTTCATTTGTCTGACAAACGTATGAGGTTCAACTGCGCATAAAAAGCGCGTTCCTCTTGTGTGTACCACTACAAACGACGTCTGACAGCAAGTGACACCACTGACTAACCTGTTTACAGCCAGTTAAGTGTGTTCAGGCGTGGCGCAGTAGTTTCGGCCACTGCGCCACGCCTGAACACACTTAACTAGCAGTAAACAGGTCAGTCAGTGGTGTCACCTGCTGTCAGACGTCGTTTGCAGTGGTACACACAAGACGAACGCGCTTTTTATGCGCAGTTGAACCTCATACGTTTGTCAGACAAATGAAACAAGCCGCCGATCACGCATGACATTCGAATAATGGCGACAGCAGTCAGTGTATTATGCAATTCATACCTAATACTGAAAAAAATATAAGTAGACCGACGGGCAGGGACTATCGGCTGTTACGGCCGAGCTCGATAGCCTTTTCTTGTTCTTACGAATTTTCGACATATATGTAGATGCGTTTTGTGTAGACTATAACGCTGCTCGATAATGGAACGTGTACTTCAAGTGGCACTTAGCAGTTTTCTCGCTCAAACGGTGATATTTCAGAACAGCGGCACTACCAGTGTCTGACATACACCGGTTCATCGAAGCTAACTGTGAATCGCTTCGCACGCAAAAAGGAAGCGCAGTGCAGTGGGAAACCTCTCATTATCTTCGTTCAGTAAGCCGTACTGATGGACAAATATGTGTGATTGCATTTAGTCAGAGAAGAGTGCGGCAGCAACTTTCCGTGACATATATGTGCTTGCTCAAAGTGCGGCGCTTCGATGCTCACCGCTTCATCTTCAAGCACCGGGAAGAACTAAAAATCATCTGTTCAGGTTAACCGATGCCGAGGCTGTACTGAGCAGTAATTTTGATTCGTAGTAGTAGCGTATTCTTAAGGCTTGGAGTGCCGTTCGCGTGTAGACGAACTCGGCCGGTACGCTTGCCCAAGCTTCACTGGGAGCATACTGGGACAGACCGATCGGGGCTCGGCGGCTTGAAAAAGCTAAAATTATTGTATATGGGCTCAAGAAGCTTAGTCATATGATTACTGTTTCGCGCGTCTAAAGTAATTGAAGGTGCAGCAATCGCCAGAGGTGTATTTGCAGCGTGGTGATACCGATCGGTGTTTTTTTTTTCTGCGTGTTGGGATCGACGCTTTGAGAGGGTCATTAAATTGCGCGGCGATGTAAAATTTTACTGTTATTTGCACTGAATCCTCCACACAAGTAAACACTACAGCAGAACTATTACCAGAGTGGTTCATAGATGTGACATTGCGTGTATATAAGCTAAGTGCGGGGAAAATGCACAAATGTAAACATTCACAGCTGCTAGCGCTTAGTGCGCGCGGACGCCGTATGCCGCGAATTGCTGCACACTGCAGCTCGCAGCGATGAAGTACGGCCAAGCCGTAAATGTTCCCAGACTCTTCACACCTAGTGAAATCAACTAATACAGGCCCCAGTGCAAAGCGTGCGCCTGTGAAAGCAGCGCCAGCGTCTCTTAGGCTGCTTCCAGTGTATTCCGCACTCGTGCCAGCGCGCAGCCTCCCAGTGTACAGCGCTTTCCAGCGAGCCTCTCACAGGTACCAGTGACATTCCAGCTATGCCAGCTTGTCCCAGTACAACGCCAGTGCAAGGCAGCACTGCCAGCGTCCCAGTGTGTACCGCCCAGTGAAATATCATCGTTCCCAGCGCGTTTCCAGTGCTCCCAGTACGGAAAACGTACTGGAAATGCACTGGGGGCGCTGGTTTTTGCAATAGGGTCATGCAGTCATATTGTGGCATACCAATTTTCGTATACATCCCAATAACGAAAAGGCCAGGAGAGCACTTAGACCAAGGCATGTAAATCATGCCGCTCATGATATGCATAGCATGATTTTCATGTTGTGACCTGTCAATTATGTTCGTCATGCAGTCTTGTTGTGGCTTACCAATTTTCGTGCACGTCCCATAGCGAAACGGCTAGGAGAGCACAACGTCGTAGACGGATAGATAGATAGATAGATAGATAGATAGATAGATAGATAGATAGATAGATAGATAGATAGATAGATAGATAGATAGATAGATAGATAGATAGATACGCTCCGAGTTGCCGAAGTTCGCGAATGAGTGCTTTGCATTTAAAGCTGACTTAGAAAGAAAGCAAGCGGAAAGAACAGGTCCAGCGCTAAACTTCGACCTCTTGTTTCCTCTTGCTTTCTATCTACGTCTGTTATTTCCATTTTTGTGCTATCAATGTGTTCTTATGATTCCTACCAAATCGCCCTGCAACAAGTTCTGCACGTCGATTATCGTAGCTTACGATTTCAATGTAAACAAATGAAGCGGACATATAAAAGCACGTGTCAACCTGTCAAGCGAGAGGGGGAAAGGAATCCAACCTGAGGCACCAGGGTGACAAGGAGCCCGCTGCCAGTCGCCACGCGGCTCCGCACGTGGTACATATAGTAAAAAATATGGCCGCATATCTGCTTACTTCACTGCAAATGACTTCGAAAGACGACAGTCACCTGCCGCCCCTGATAGGTAACACTATCTCTTGCCACCGCCCCACCACTTCGTCGTGGCTGACGTGGCTTTTCTCGAAGGTGGGTTTGATTTTTCACAGGCGACAAAGGCCTCCTCAAGGGCTAAAGAAGGCAGTGTTCAGGACCGTGATGAGCAACTTCCCATTTATATAGCAAAAATGTACACGTAGAAAATATAACAGTTAAGAGAGTCGTCGTTTACCGGCCGCTCCGCTTGCACGCCAAGTATGGAGCTCCCTTGCCCCTTCTTGTAAGACTTCCGAGAAAAAAAAGAACCCTTAAGATTTTATATTTGGTAGCTTACACGAGGTGTTCAGCATTTGTGGCAACCATACAAGCAGGCACATACACTTACGTCCTTTTTTTTACCGCGACTACGCGCCGTCCTTTCGCGGTGCCATGCTTCCGCCCATACGTGCCTGCTCTCGGCGCGACTTACTAGTAGATCACCGTGACACGGGCGGCGCCACTTGCTTTTTCAAAGCTGCACGTCTTTAGGCCCATAGCAAGCGGGTTGGAAAAGGAGTGAAGCAAAGTATAGGAATGTCCCATCGTGAGGAAAATGAAAAGTGAACACAAGAACGCGTGGCAAACAGCCTCGAAATCGACTCGGAGCGATACGCGGATGGCGCTGTGAAAAACTAAGTGGAAAGAAGGGTGCTCTTCCACTAACTGTTGGCACCCCCACCACGCTGGCGTTTCTAGAAAGCAGCCACTTACGCCATTTCATCGTTAACACGGTACCATCGGGTGTTCGATAAGACGCGGCAATTGTTGCATCCAGTGACACGCAGTGACAAGTTCCCGCCTAAGCCATGTACGAGGTAAATAAGTGAGAAACCGCGTGACTTAGTTGTTGACCATGTAGAAGCAGGAAGAAGCTAGGTAGGTCACAAGCTGCGCAGCCTCAGTCCAGCCTAGAATCCCTAGTGAAAGCTCGCCACATTGTTAGGCACGAAAATCTTGAGCTCCGCTGTCGACATGAAGCCAAATGCCAGAGCGATTATTGATCATGTGGGCGTACGAACAGCCACGTACGCGCATTCAAGTGAGCACTTATGGACAATAAGCAAAAATTTGAAATGGGCATCTGCCACTTGGTCATCTCTAGCAAAAATGCAATAGTTTTGCCAAACATTATTGATATTTTGTACGATTGTGCATTTGCTTAGTTAAATATGCTTTTTTTTTCATGTTTCCGTCAGTGCCGGCCTGGTCGGACCAATTGTACGAGTGGATGCACCTGTACTGGATTTCGTTTCTTCAATGGCTTCGGTGCTTGCCTCAATGAAAGTATTCCTGCCCCTTGGATGTTCCGTCAAACAACGATGACACGAGCCGAATAAAAGCAATCGAACGGCTTCCACAGCTTCTGCGCAAAATATGTTGTGTGGATTACACTAATACTGCATTGGATCCTCAGCCAAAATAGGTATTCGGGCAGTGAGGGGCGTTTTAGCTCCTCGATACGATGCCATCTCTTTCATTCCTGGTTAATTTATTTTCATATTTCTTTATTCTATTTATTTAAGATACTGGAAACAGGAATAACCAATTACTGCTATCAGGCCGAAAAAATAGTCATACAAATAGTACAGAGATGGGCACCCAAAAATGAATGATATATGCACCCTATGGAATTGATCATCAAAACTGTGCAAAACTAATGAATGTTTACAGAAACATAAAAAAAGGTGGAAAAAATAAAACACATGAATGAGAGTAAAAGATAGGTACAGCAGATCCCACTCATTGTGGGAATCAGCGTTATACGAAGCAGTCAGCGAGCAGATTGCCTATGGCGAATCGTGTTGCATTCAGCGAAGTGACGCGAGTACCACGAAAGTCTTTGTGCAAAATCTTGAGGGGGGGTATGCTTAACGGGGGCTAACCAGAAAGCTTGACAGCAGCGTGGGTAGCTCAGGTCAGGACCTGCTAGCGTTGGTGCGCTCCACGAACATTTGTTTATCGAACAGAAACGCAGGTGACGGTGCGTTTGATGTGGGTATCACGAGCTTGGTCCCTCGAAGTATCCCTACAGAATCGAGAAAACTTGGACAAAGGCATATCGAGTGCCATTAAAACGTATGTGTTTTTCATCACATTATTTTGACATCGCTTAACGCACACAAGAAAAATTGACGTTCATAAGAACCATCGTCGCAGCCGCTGGTACATTGGGTTTGTTAGTATACTTACTGTTGGGGAGGAGCCGCCGTAGCCTAGCGGTAGCCTGCTTGCTTGGCACCCCGGAGGCCCGTGTTCGATATGCACCTAATGCTTCACTTCCTAGATTGGATTCGTATATTACAGCACGTTCGTGTGTCTCTGCGTTTGTTACGTCTACATTTCAATCCCATGCTTGACAAGCGATATGCCTCTGTTGTTTTCAAGTGCGTTGATTTCATGAAAGGGAAAATTAGCATCGACCTTTGCCCTTGCATAAACGTTACTCCACCTTGCGGGTTTCCGCAGAACCCATTTTCTATATCTTGTGTTTATTTAACTTGTCTCGTTTTGTTGTCCCGAGATTGACATGAGATTCGTAAAATTCAAACACCTGTCGCGAATATCCGAATACCATGGGTCAGC